>CAACVS010000669.1:0-22669 GCA_900660405.1 Pseudo-nitzschia multistriata | reverse complement strand
AAAAACTCTGTTGATGAACTTGCCTCAAATGCAGAACCCAACTCCCCACACTGATGGGAAGAATGGAAACAGTTCATGCCTGTGGAAGCCAAAAAGGTTGCTAATCTTCAGACTTCAATCTTGGATTACCATGATGGTTTTTCCTCCTAACTCTGCTGGTCCAACCCAAAGCAAATGCCTGGTATTCATTCTGGTTTCATGTATTTTTTCCCGCATTGTGCGACGGCAGGCCCAGCACCCCCTATTGCAATCCAGTGGTCCAAATCTTTCACCTGGTCTTATCCAATCTCAATTCTGTTGGACCCAGAAATAATCTGGGTYGCATTTTGTTKGACCAGGAAATAATCTGGGTCAGATCAAACATTGATTTTGTTGGAGCGGGAAATAATCTGGGTCTTATCTAAACTCAATTTAATCTGGGTCAAATTTTTGTTGTATCAGGAAATAATATGGGTCAGATCAAACCTTGATTTTGTCAGACCGGGAAATAAGCTGGGTTGAATTTATGTCAGACCAGGAAGGAATCTGGGTCAAATCTAGTCTCAATTTTGTCACACCAGGAGACAATACAGGAAGAATCTAGATGCAATCAGAATAAAAACAGTAAGAGCGCAATGTTGGTGGTATTTAATCTGATCYTGATTTGGTGTAAAATTGRACATCAGAGTTTTGGTCAGGGGAGTAGAATCAGATTCCAATTCAACGCCAATCAACTTTGAAATTACAAAATAAAAATTTGAATCAAACCTGGATTGAACGAGAATCATGATTCACTAGTCAAAAWTTTTGACCAGATAATTTTTCTTTCCCCGTGCCTGGTACCATACAATAGYGGCACCTTTGTACAAACCAAACAAAACACAGGGGACAACCCACAGAAGTAAGGGTCAAAAATATGRCGTGGCAAGGCTGACTTGCAGCGTGACACCAAATGGAGATTAYGGTAGACATGGTGGGTCGCTAAATGCAGGTGTTGATTTAAATTCCAAAAACCACACAAAATATGCACTGATCAGCTACGAGCTTCGTTTAACACAATGACACCCAGAYAAGCAAGACACCCAACTGCAGGAAAACAAAAAAGGTCAATGAGACTGAAAGAAACTAGGTTTGATAAAGATGTGACAAAGGTAAATAACAAAAAACTGAAAAAAATTTCCCGTGCGTACAGCTCTATGTGCAGACAAGGGTGTGGTTGATGATATCAATAACAATGATGATAACAACAACAAGATCACAATTGCAACAATCATGAGACAAAACAAAGAACTGCTGAAAAGGCAGTTGAAGGAAAAGGACAACAACAAGATCACATGGGTATCAAAGAAGGTAAACACTGCTCACGGTGCAGCAGGAACCAGCACACAAGGTTCGATTATTGTAGCGGTGGTTCCTGGGGAAGAGGTATTGATATTGAACAAGAAGCTACTCACAAGAAATTTTCAAGGGTACATAGAATCAAATGTTTTCAAAGACATGAAATTTGTGATAAGTGACAAGATCAACAACACATGTTTGTCAACAGGCCATTGGAGATGRTGGTGTTAGCATGTGTGGAGAATTTGGTGGGCAGGAAAATTTTTGTCTATACTTGGAGAACACCCTGTTGCCACAAGTGCTGAGCAAAATACGACACAACATTCAGAGTTATRCACGAAGAAAATGGCTAGGTACGTAACATTGACCACTGACAAACAGGCTTCCCTGATAACAGTCTAACCATTGACATGTGAAAATTCCTTCCTTGGTCCATAACAGATGACAGTGAAAATGGAAACGTGCCAGATGGATTTCCAGGAACACTGGAAATTTCCAATTGGGACATGAAGGATGCAGAGGAGAGGAAGGTTATACATCCACAGTACAGGGCATACAGTGATGCCAACAATTTGGAGTTTTATTRCTTCGTTACAAGAATATTGGCATCCATCAACACTAGAAACAATGATTTTAATGGAAATGAGTAAGGGGCTGAGAATTTTCTGAGTGTTGAGGATGAAGCCTTTGCTCTCCTGATGCTTTACAATGAACTTTATGTATGGGAGTCCTCCCTTAAGAAAAAGAAAGATGGGTTGGTTAAGATGGAGCAAAAAAAATCTGCAATGCAAAAAGCAGAAGAAGGATCAGGTGGGCTCTGGAGGGAAAGGTACTATTTTACAAGTTGTGCGCTGAGATTAAGGGACTCAGAAAAAACCCTCAAACAGGAGAGCTTTTCAAAAAACAGATGAGAGAATGGTTCAGAGAGGAATGCAGAAGGAAGAATGGAAGAGTTGTACTAMCAACAAACTTGGAACCAAGGGTTGACATTACCATGATGGAAAACATTTATGTTTGCGAAAGGTTCAGTAACCTTAACCAACAACCTTTTAAAGTGTGCCAGGAATAATTTAATCCTAGGAATAGTAGGGGATGTCATGGAAGAAGTTTTGTATTCCATGAAAACACTTTTAGAATTCATTCATCATACATAATTATAAAATGATTAGTCATGATATTTCTGATCCGTGGGGTAGTTATGAAGCCCAACTGTTTTGTACGTTTGATAGCGGCATATGGTAGCGGAATCATTGTTCCACAATATTGATTGCGCCAAGGTTATTTGATAGTAATACTACTATGGATATCATAGCAAATGATCGCGCGACTAATCGYGCGTATGGGAATGTTAATTTAACGTTCCCATTGTTAAGCTAATGATGCGATCACTAAATTAGTGATGCCATCATTAGCTAGGTAGGCCTACTACGTAGGAAATGTACTAGCCCTGGTAGTGACACGCTGGCAGGCCCAGCAGCTGTTCAGCACCTTGCTTGAGATTGGTCTTCTGGATGGATCCTAGTACAAAGCTGTGTAGAAAATCCTGTAGRAAATCATGGATCAAGGTAGTTTTGGCTTGCCATTTTGGTCAAAATAGAAGGGTTTTGATTGCAGGTACAAAATTGTACTGAGGCCTACTATCGTGACCTTTACCTGCCTCCAGTGTGCCGRTCCAGCACGCTAAACTGTTCTTTTCATTCATTCTAAAGAAAGCTACTCGGTTCAAGCAACCGACCATGGGAATCGGTCGATTTTGGACACTTTCACTCACTCTTTCTTACTGTACTTGGTATCAATCGATAGCTCTCTTCAATTGTCGATTTAACAAGCCTTGAACCATAGAAAAGGACCCAGTATAAGTCCTTATTTAGTTTGATTAGTGTTGCTTCTTTTTTACAGCAACTGCTTCTTCCAATGTYGGTAAGCAGTATGAGCAACGATCCAGCAGATATGATGAATACACAGGAGAGAGAAGCCAGGGATGGTCTCCTAAAGCTTAGAGATCTGGCAAAAGACCCTCCAAGCAAGGATGAGCTGCTGGATTCCTCTTCAGATGATGATTCAGTTGATTCAGAGGGGAACAATACAGAGGTGGCGTTTCCTATTCAACAAGCTCCTGCTGGTCCTCCACCAGTTCCAGGTGAGCTACCATCCACTGTAAACCATCCTGAGTATACCGCTAAGAAAGCCTACAAGGTCCTTGCAAAGAAGAAGAAGTATCTCAAGCTGGATGAAAAGAAGGAGCTTCTTATGCAAATCAAGGGGGTAAAAATCACTCATCTCCATCCTGTTTTTCCAGGGACAAAGGCTTTCCCCTTGAGGGAAGAACTAACTGATCTAATCAATGAGCTGAACATGACAGGGCTAATCAAATCACAAGTCACAAGGAACTGGAAGCTACCATATGTGGCTGCAAGACTGGCGTCCGTCCATGCCACCATGGAGATGAGGAAGGATATCTTGAAGGCACAAGGGGGATCAAAGGCCTTGAGGGGGGGGAGTACTAGAAGTACTGAGTAAATGCTTGCTGTGTTTGAGTCAGTGGCAAAAGCAATAAAGAAGGCAATGAAAAAAAAGGAGAAGGATGACAACGCAGCTGTCAACAAGGAGAACAGGAAGGGGTACATTGATTGGCAGACCAATGGCCAAAAGATCCAAGACAGAATCAAGTTTAATATCAATAAGCTTGATCCTTTGCCTTGTCCTGTATGCAACAACATATCTACCATGGATACTGRCAAGCTGGAAGATGTGAAGGCTGTGAATGAGGCTTGGCACAGGGAGTATCTTGCAGCAAAGAAGGATTATGATAGGGGGAAGACTAACATAAACCCTAGGCACGCTGCTGATGATGACGTGTGGAGTGCTTGCTATTGCTGCAAGTTCACTTGTAACTTGGATCCTAATGGAGGGAACTGTCCTGAGTGCAGCAAGCCTGATGCTGACCACTTGGAATGGGATCCGCGGACAGGCTTSCCACTTGCTTCCCACTGTCCTTTGTGCAACAGTGGATGCAAGGTTGGGTTTGCTTCCTCCAAGAGGTTCAAGATCAAGACTGATATCCTGAGGGGTGTTCTTCTTGATCCAAATAAAAGATCTTCAACAAGCTGGGAGAAGGATCCAATAGGAGCTATCAATGATATTGCTACTCACCACGTGATTGAGGGGACGTTTCAAGCAGCAATGGAGGGATGCCAGTCCTTTGCTTAGGCCAGGCAGAATGCTGCTGGAGTGCATGCAGCCAACAGCTTTGCCCATGATATCCATCTTCAATCTAATGTTGCCTTTAGGAATGCAGTTCAAAAAGCGTTTTGAAACAAGACTGATAGGACAGTCACTCATGGGCTGAGTATTGATCAGGTTAGGAATGGTGTTTGTCCTCCTAG
Organism: Pseudo-nitzschia multistriata; assembly: GCA_900660405.1. Lineage (NCBI taxonomy): Eukaryota > Bacillariophyta > Bacillariophyceae > Bacillariales > Bacillariaceae > Pseudo-nitzschia > Pseudo-nitzschia multistriata. The sequence goes on along the minus strand of CAACVS010000669.1, from coordinate 17,966 downwards.
GCTTCTTGCAGCTCACCTGAAGACTCAGCAGCGGAAGCCTTTGCCCTGACAACCCCGGCAGTATGAGCCTCGTATGAGCAGTGCTGCTGATAGGAGCCATCRCCAGTATAGGAATAATCTCCATGGGGCTAAGTCTTCCTCTAGATTGCCAGGGAAGCATGGTTCTAGTCTTGCTCAGAGGCTTGCTGCATACAGGAAGGRACCAGCTGAGGAGGGCTCAAGTGCTTATCCTATTGACCTTGGTGGTGGTGATAGCAGTGATGAGGAAGAGCACTACTATTTGGTGCCAGACGCTGCTCAAAGCACTACTAATGTCCCTCACTGCACACCTTTCAGTGATATCAAACCCCCTGCTTGGCCTGCTGCTGCTGCTGTTGCTGGTTCCTCTTCCTCCTTTGTTACCAAGGTTYGCCAAGTATCTACCAATAGATACTGTTCTAATGAGAGCAGTCCTGATACTGAAGATGCCCTTGATATGATTATGAAACAGTTGAATCCAGCTTCCACTGATACACCAGCTYGTGGGACAAGGAGTACTGWTGAAAATATGAGGAATATCTATCATGGAGATGCTGAAGTAGTAGTGGATAACATGGTGTGGATCAAGAAGAAAGAGCTTGGTCTGAGGCCAGCCAGGAAGCCTCCCCCTGTAGCAGCAGCAGCARCAGAAGCAGCAGCRTGGAAGCGTCCCAAAGCTGCAGCCAAACACATAGMAAAAAGRGGTGTAAAGCTTCCAGTAGCAAAGGAAAAGGGTAATAAGAGATCCAAGAAGCTTACTGTTGATGAAAGAATGAAGCTATCTGACCAGAGGCGTGAGAAGCRTGTGAAAGAAAGGAAGGAACTTAATGCTCMTATGGAGACACTCCTGAGTGACAGTTCCTCCAGTACAATTAGTAGATATCAATCACCATGAAGACCAGAAGCTCTGCAGTACATTCTAAAACTGTAGGCCCGGGACAGCTCAAACCCGCAGCTCGCTGGTCCTTGGGGTATTGCTCAAGTCTATTGCATCTACTCTTGGTAGATATTATTCTTACTAAAAATAAACTGTATACAAATACTAGTACTGATGCTGTAGAATGGAAGGATCTCGCTGATCCATTCCTCTTGTGTATGTCTCAACTGTAGTTGAATCGATTCAATCGACTTTAATTCAATCCACCATCTAGTCAATCCATCATCTGAATCGATTGAGCATCCAAGGAAGCTGCTCCAGGGGACTGGAATCCAAGCCTCTCCAGTAGGATTCAGTTTCCACAGGCCCTGGACAAGTCACCACACTGGCAAGCCACGCTCCAGGGGATTGCTCCAGTCCATTGCAGCTAGTACTTGCTGAATCCAGCTCACTTGCTGGAGACCATCAAGGTGCTGTTGTTGCTGTTGCTTAATTGTCATCTCCAGGCTGATAGACACCATCCACAGTAAATCCACAATGAGCAAAGGTATTGTCAACACCTCTAATGGATCTACCAGCCTCCCTATAGATTGCTTGCTCAAGATCATTCAAGTTCCATTCCCTCAACGCGCTCTTAGACACTGCACTGATCACATMAAGGATCTTATACTCGATTGGTCCCCACTTGGGTTGSTATGGAGGCCTGGGAATAGCATGAAAGAGGGTTGGTCTTGGTACTGGTCTGTATCTAATCACCAAACCAACTGTAGTGGTTAGATGAGAGCCAAGATTGTCCCAGAGGAAGTASCTCTCCACATAAGTATCTCCAGGTGCTGGATGGGCCTCGATGTCCTTGCAGATAGTTTCAATGAAATCTGCAAAGACACCATGAGCTGTGGTCCCTGCTTGCTGAATCACATTGACCCACCTCCTTGGATTYGCCACACTGCCTCTAGTCGCTGGGGGAAGCCTTGGATCCCCTGGCTCCACAGCAAGCAAGATAGTCTAGTTAAGTCATGGTCGGCTCTGATCTTTGCAACCTCATCGGCTGGATCCTTTCTGCTCATGTTGCTGCTGATGTTGGAAGCAGTTGCCGCAAAAAGGAGTTGCTACTGTAACACACTAAAACAGTGCTTCTACTGCTGGGTCCTTTTCTACAATGGTTCAGGGCTTGTTAAATTGACAATTGAAGAGAGCTATCGATTGATACCAAGTACAGTAAGAAAGAGTGAGTGGAAGTACTTTGAATAGAGCTGATTCCCATGGTTGGTTGCTTTGAACCAGGGAGTTTTTCAATAGAATGAAAAGAACAGTTTAGCGTGCTGGATCAGCACGCTGCACAGTATCAGCATGCTGGAGGGAAGTTTAGGTCACGACAGATGCAACAGATATGTACGTACTGTATCAGAAGGATACGTATGTACGGTACGATGCTTCGAAGAAAGGAATGAAGGGACATACCATTCCTACGTATCTATTGTAAGGCAATATTCAAATATATGTATCATATGATCCATYGTATTGAGGATCGTAAGAGGTCCAAGATAACATTCGAAGAATACCTCACGCAGAACAAAGATGTCACCAGAAGTCCAGAACAGAGAACCCTCGTGTACGATTCAGTACCAGATCTACACAGGGTTCAGATCAGAGCTTCGGAATTCTCTTGAACGCGCTTGGTAATCTCAAATAATTCAAATCTTATAATCTCATTATTTCATACACTACTTTGCTTTAGTACTAGTAGGCCTCAGTACAATTTTGTACCTGCAATCAAAACCCTTCTATTTTGACCAAAATGGCAAGCCAAAACTACCTTGATCCACAATTTTCTACAGGATTTTCTACACAGCTTTGTACTAGGATCCATCCAAATAGACTGATCCTGGTCCTCGCTGAGCAGCTGGTGGATCAGCAGCTGCCGGGCCAGCGTRCCACTACCGGGGCTAGTACATTTCCTACGTAGTAGGCCTACCTAGCTAATGATGGCATCACTAATTTAGTGATCGCATCATTTTAACAATGGGAACGTTAAAGCGATTAGTCGCGCCATTTGTCATGATATCCGTAGTATTGCTCTCTGCTGGGCAAGACGGCAAGCAATTGTTATGAAACTCGTAGTACTCATCGGATACAGTGAGAATATTCCTGTGCAGTCATTGTTGGTGGCAATTGGAAGCAAAAAATTGCTCGGGCCTATTCGGGCCTGTGCATCTTTTTCAGGAATTTTGAGATGGAGAACCGCTGCGAAGAGAAAAAAGGGCTGTGCACATGGTCCAAAAATGCTTCCCGTGTTATTTTCACGTGTTATTTTTCACTTTTGATTTCACTACACTTCCCGATTTCCTCTTTTCCACGCTCTTCTCATTATTATTGTGGAACGGAGGTAGTAAGTTTTTTTGCCAMCAAAAAAAGCTTTGTTTCCGATGTCCAAACGCYTTCAACAGGCGACGATCCCTTTCAAGAACAACAAACCAATCAAACAAGAATKATGTACCGGTCCTCCGTTCATGCGACCATTTCCTCTCCATTGGAAAGTGCAACCGCAGAAAAATTAGTCGATAGCGGGAAGAAAAATGATGGTTCTCTCGGCAACAACAGCAACGGCCACAGCTTCTTCCCCYRAATTCTAAGCAGCGCGAGGTACTTGCAGCCATTGGACTGCCCGGGAGGTCGTCCCGAGATTGGCGCCGATGAAAATTTTCGCTTGCTGGTGGTCTCGTGTCTTGCCGAACAGGGTTGYGCCGAAACCATCGGATGCTGGGACACATCAAGAGTCACCAACATGACTGAAGCGTTTAAGMGGTACGATTTCAACCAACCGCTCGATTTGTGGGACACGTCGTCCGTGACAGATATGACTGAGATGTTTTGGGCATCATCCTTCAACCAACCACTGGCTTCGTGGGACGTGTCCTCCGTGACAAGTATGAGTTCAATGTTTTTTGCAGCATCATCCTTCAACCAACCACTCAATTCGTGGGACACGTCGTCCGTGACAGATATGGATTCTATGTTAGCTGCATCATCCTTCAACCAACCACTGGACTCGTGGGACGTGTCCTCNGAATCGATTGAGCATCCAAGGAAGCTGCTCCAGGGGACTGGAATCCAAGCCTCTCCAGTAGGATTCAGTTTCCACAGGCCCTGGACAAGTCACCACACTGGCAAGCCACGCTCCAGGGGATTGCTCCAGTCCATTGCAGCTAGTACTTGCTGAATCCAGCTCACTTGCTGGAGACCATCAAGGTGCTGTTGTTGCTGTTGCTTAATTGTCATCTCCAGGCTGATAGACACCATCCACAGTAAATCCACAATGAGCAAAGGTATTGTCAACACCTCTAATGGATCTACCAGCCTCCCTATAGATTGCTTGCTCAAGATCATTCAAGTTCCATTCCCTCAACGCGCTCTTAGACACTGCACTGATCACATMAAGGATCTTATACTCGATTGGTCCCCACTTGGGTTGSTATGGAGGCCTGGGAATAGCATGAAAGAGGGTTGGTCTTGGTACTGGTCTGTATCTAATCACCAAACCAACTGTAGTGGTTAGATGAGAGCCAAGATTGTCCCAGAGGAAGTAGCTCTCCACATAAGTATCTCCAGGTGCTGGATGGGCCTCGATGTCCTTGCAGATAGTTTCAATGAAATCTGCAAAGACACCATGAGCTGTGGTCCCTGCTTGCTGAATCACATTGACCCACCTCCTTGGATTCGCCACACTGCCTCTAGTCGCTGGGGGAAGCCTTGGATCCCCTGGCTCCACAGCAAGCAAGATAGTCTAGTTAAGTCATGGTCGGCTCTGATCTTTGCAACCTCATCGGCTGGATCCTTTCTGCTCATGTTGCTGCTGATGTTGGAAGCAGTTGCCGCAAAAAGGAGTTGCTACTGTAACACACTAAAACAGTGCTTCTACTGCTGGGTCCTTTTCTACAATGGTTCAGGGCTTGTTAAATTGACAATTGAAGAGAGCTATCGATTGATACCAAGTACAGTAAGAAAGAGTGAGTGGAAGTACTTTGAATAGAGGAGCTGATTCCCATGGTCGGTTGCTTTGAACCAGGGAGTTTTTCAATAGAATGAAAAGAACAGTTTAGCGTGCTGGATCAGCACGCTGCACAGTATCAGCATGCTGGAGGGAAGTTTAGGTCACGACAGATGCAACAGATATGTACGTACTGTATCAGAAGGATACGTATGTACGGTACGATGCTTCGAAGAAAGGAATGAAGGGACATACCATTCCTACGTATCTATTGTAAGGCAATATTCAAATATATGTATCATATGATCCATTGTATTGAGGATCGTAAGAGGTCCAAGATAACATTCGAAGAATACCTCACGCAGAACAAAGATGTCACCAGAAGTCCAGAACAGAGAACCCTCGTGTACGATTCAGTACCAGATCTACACAGGGTTCAGATCAGAGCTTCGGAATTCTCTTGAACGCGCTTGGTAATCTCAAATAATTCAAATCTTATAATCTCATTATTTCATACACTACTTTGCTTTAGTACTAGTAGGCCTCAGTACAATTTTGTACCTGCAATCAAAACCCTTCTATTTTGACCAAAATGGCAAGCCAAAACTACCTTGATCCACAATTTTCTACAGGATTTTCTACACAGCTTTGTACTAGGATCCATCCAAATAGACTGATCCTGGTCCTCGCTGAGCAGCTGGTGGATCAGCAGCTGCCGGGCCAGCGTGCCACTACCGGGGCTAGTACATTTCCTACGTAGTAGGCCTACCTAGCTAATGATGGCATCACTAATTTAGTGATCGCATCATTTTAACAATGGGAACGTTAAAGCGATTAGTCGCGCCATTTGTCATGATATCCGTAGTATTGCTCTCTGCTGGGCAAGACGGCAAGCAATTGTTATGAAACTCGTAGTACTCATCGGATACAGTGAGAATATTCCTGTGCAGTCATTGTTGGTGGCAATTGGAAGCAAAAAATTGCTCGGGCCTATTCGGGCCTGTGCATCTTTTTCAGGAATTTTGAGATGGAGAACCGCTGCGAAGAGAAAAAAGGGCTGTGCACATGGTCCAAAAATGCTTCCCGTGTTATTTTCACGTGTTATTTTTCACTTTTGATTTCACTACACTTCCCGATTTCCTCTTTTCCACGCTCTTCTCATTATTATTGTGGAACGGAGGTAGTAAGTTTTTTTGCCAMCAAAAAAAGCTTTGTTTCCGATGTCCAAACGCYTTCAACAGGCGACGATCCCTTTCAAGAACAACAAACCAATCAAACAAGAATKATGTACCGGTCCTCCGTTCATGCGACCATTTCCTCTCCATTGGAAAGTGCAACCGCAGAAAAATTAGTCGATAGCGGGAAGAAAAATGATGGTTCTCTCGGCAACAACAGCAACGGCCACAGCTTCTTCCCCYRAATTCTAAGCAGCGCGAGGTACTTGCAGCCATTGGACTGCCCGGGAGGTCGTCCCGAGATTGGCGCCGATGAAAATTTTCGCTTGCTGGTGGTCTCGTGTCTTGCCGAACAGGGTTGYGCCGAAACCATCGGATGCTGGGACACATCAAGAGTCACCAACATGACTGAAGCGTTTAAGAGGTACGATTTCAACCAACCGCTCGATTTGTGGGACACGTCGTCCGTGACAGATATGACTGAGATGTTTTGGGCATCATCCTTCAACCAACCACTGGCTTGGTGGGATGTGTCCTCCGTGACAAGTATGGATTCAATGTTTTTTCATTCATCATCCTTCAACCAACCCCTCAATTCGTGGGACACGTCCTCCGTGACAAGTATGTATGCAATGTTTCTTCATTCATCATCCTTCAACNTTCATTCATCATCCTTCAACCAACCCCTCAATTCGTGGGACACGTCCTCCGTGACAAGTATGTATGCAATGTTTCTTCATTCATCATCCTTCAACCAACCCCTCAATTCGTGGGACACGTCCTCCGTGACAAGTATGTTTTCAATGTTTTCAGGTGCATCATCCTTCAACCAACCACTGGACTCGTGGAACGTGTCCTCCGTGACAGATATGGGTTTTTTTTTTAAAAGAGCAACATCCTTCAACCAACCACTGGCTTCGTGGGACGTGTCCTCTGTGATAAATATGAATAGTATGTTTTCAAGTACATCTTACGTCAATGAATCTGTATCATCCTTCAACCAACCACTGGACTCGTGGGACGTGTCCTCTGTGACAGATATGTTTCGGATGTTTAGAGAGGCATCATCCTTCAACCAACCACTGGACTCGTGGAACGTGTCCTCTGTGACAGATATGGCTTCGATGTTTGATGAAGCATCATCCTTCAACCAGTGCCTGACATCGTGGGAAAAGAAAATCGATAGATCCACCGATCTCACCGATGTTTTCCGGCTCTCCAGTTGTCCGGACAATATTGCGTGGTGTTGTCTCGATCCGACTATTGCTCCTCCGTGGAAGTGTTGTCTCGATCCAACCAATAATAACAGTGCTGCACCATCGAACATTGCGACTCCTGCCATTATGGGAAGTGTGATTGGAGGAGTGTTTGCAATCATTGCTGCAGTATTAATTGCAAGTCTTTAAAGACAACACTGGTTGCAAAAGGAGGCTTGTGCCAGGGAAATGCTTGTTTCTACTAGCGCTACATGAATCTTTTCAAAACCACACTAGTCGTAGTAGCAGTAGAAAGGATGGAACAGTACAGAGGGGGAGCGGTGAAACTAAGAATGCTTCTACTAGTACTACTACTAGAAGTAGTACTTTTGTATTGCTGTAGGCACTGAACAGGAACTTCAAAGTCTGTACGAGCATCGTTGGCATCTCCCTGGTACAAGTTGAACCTGTTGTAAGAATATTATGTGTCACGAGTGGTATTGTAATGAGTTAAATGCATCAGTAACAAGAATGCTCTTCGTGTTGCCTGCGGTGAACGCAATGGAACGATTATCTTCTGATTCACTCACGACTCCAAAGTAGTCTTGTTCGTGAAACGCGTAGTACGTATTAGGTAGAAAAAAAGGATAGAATGAACACGGGTCTGCCATACCGATTTGCGCGTCGAATGAGAATCAAAATCATCGTCTTGGCGATGATATCTTACCGATGGGAATTCGTCCGCCAATCCAAGACTAATGGCAAGGTACCGTTTCTATGGTTAATATTATGACTTTTGACCCCGGTATACAGTAATGTACAGTATGCATTACGACAATACCGGTACGTACGTACCGGTACCCAAGTAAAATACGGTAAGACATTCCATACAACAGTACCAGTGCTTCGTACCGTACGTAAAAGTCAAGCGCGGAAATAAAWAACGAAGTAATCATGCTGTATTTTTCTCCGCAGCGGCAGACTGAAGTCGTCCCGCATCATTCTGTGTTCTCGTGTTGCATTGAGCCGTTGGTCACAAAAGAGTTAGACCAAGGATTGCCACCGTACACGATCCGATAGGCACACGAACGACATCCAGTCCATTGAGAACAKACAACGCAGCAAGGAAGCAAGGCAACAGATAAGACAGGCACCGACACRAGCAACAAAATGTTTGGAAAACTTGGCAAGCAGTTCGCCGCGCAGGTGGCCGACAAGGTCGAGGAGCTCGCCTTGGACGCGCTGAACGAGCGAAACCCGGGCGGAAGAGGTCAGACGCAGAGCGCAAAGACGACCGAGAAGCTGCACAAAATCTCCGGCAACCGAAAGGCCCTTTTTATCGGCATCAACTACATTGGCCAAAAGGGCGAGCTCCGGTGAGTGCTTTGTGTTGTTTGTTGCGTCGGAACGTTTGTYGTTTCGTTGRAACGGTTGGATTGTACCAGATTGTGACAACTTTGACTTGTCCATGAACTGGTTGATTCATTTGTCTCCATGTCCCRGGAGTCATTTGGATGCGATGCGACTCGATGCAACGCAAGGAATGCATGTGGAAGGTACTACGGGATTTCGCGGCTTCGTGCCTGGTACATCTGTCCATATCCATTGTTCGACTCCTTTGGCACAACGATTCAAATTATTTTCTTGCCGCAGCGAGTTAGACTCTGTGCATTTGTTGATCGCTATTGCCAGTGACTGTGACTCTCACCCCACTGTGATTGCCATGGATTCGCTTCCCTTCGCTTCGACGCAAAACAACCCATCCCAACCCGTTCCATTCTGTGTCCAAATGCCACGATCAGTGGCTGCATCAACGACGTGAAAAACATCAARAAATTCTTCCGGGARCACTACGAGCTCGACGACGTGATGGTCCTGACGGACGACAAGCGCGCGGAACCCGAGACCTGCTTCACGCCGACGCGCAAGAACATTCTTTCGGCCTTTCGATGGCTTGTGAAGGGGGCCAAGCCGGGAGATTCGCTCCTGCTGCACTATGCCGGCCACGGGGGCAAGGTCAAGAACCTGGAYGGGACGGAGGCCTCCGGGTACGACCAGACGCTGATCCCGGTGGACTTTCAGAGCGCCGGTAACATMATCGACGACGACGTCCACGACGTCCTGTGCAGGAARCTGCCCAAGGGGGTCCGGCTGACGGCAATCTTCGATTGCTGCCACTCGGAATCGATCATGGACCTCCCATACGTCTACAACGTCAACGGGAACCTAGATATTATCGAGAACGACAAGAACCAGGCAGTTGCGACACTTGTGGCCGCGGGGACGCGTTTCTTGCTGGACGGGAACAAGAAAGCAATCGGCAGCGTCCTCAAGCGGGAGATCACCAACCTGGTCCAAGCCGGTGGGAGAGGTGGGGGCGATTCCTCGGCCCGYGCGAGGGCCGCCGAGGAAAACGAAACCAGCGCCGACGTGATCATGTTCAGCGGCTGCAAAGACGACCAGACCAGCGCCGACGCGGTCATCAAGGGCAAGGCCAGCGGGGCYATGTCCTACGCGTTGGTGCACACGCTGAAGAAGTACCACCTGAAGCGGGGGGAGCTTACCTACACACAGCTGCTGCAGGACATGCGGACGATTCTCGAGGGAAAGTACACGCAGGTGCCTCAATTGAGTGCGGGGAGGAAGCTTGTCCTGAACCAGCCCTTCGCCATCTAGATCGTTCCTGTTTGATCTGTATTTAGTCAGGTTTGTTGGTGGTTCGAATTTCGCAAAGTGAAAATTCTGCAAGTGCCGTATTGTGAACCTCCCGAGTAGGATCTTGCTACCGGTATCAAGTCGTCAGCAATATGAACTCGCTCAACGTACAAGCGGTGAATTGATTATGGGTTCTTACAGCACAAAGAAAAGAATGAAACTTAAGATTTCCTTTCAGACTACCTTCTGCTAGTAGAATTATCATTACGAGAAATCGTTTTGCCAACAACAAGAATAATAGTTATCTTGGTTTCTTGACTACAAGAAATACAGAGGATATGTCGAAAAATCAAAAAATCGTGATGAACATCCTGCTAGTGTTGCTAGTGTAGAACGAAAAAGTCCTTGGTATGCTACGTACTTCGTGTACGTACCTTACGTAATCGTATCCAATATCCAATACAGTAGATTGCCGGTAGTTGTAAAGTACCAGCCCTACCTACCGTAGAACTATTGTAGAGTTTSAGTACTCGTACGTATGCGTGTTATCGGAACAACCGACAACCGAATACACACCGATTTGTTTCTCGTTGACAAGATACGAKTATCGGTACATTTCACAWTTCACCTTCCACACGCAAAACAACGGCAAAAACAACCACAAACGACCGCAGACTACCGATCCGCAATCTMAAAAGCGATGGCGCRTCCCAACAACACGATTGYCTCKCCGCCGCTKCTCCGTCTGCGCTTTTGGCTGRCGGCAGCCACAACGATTTCGTCCCACCTCCCGATGCTGTTGCTCTGCTTCCCGAACACCGCCTCCTCCTTCGTTGCCACTMCGCTMCGTGCCTCGACCACACCGACGGCTTTCGAGCTGTCGGYGGCCCCRGACATTCCGTCGTGGAAGGATCTCTCGGGCGCGACCGGGTGCGACAATCACGAGCAACCCTTTTGCGCCAACGGAGCGGATTTTTCCTCSCACCCCGATCTCGGCAACTCCAGGCCCGTCCTGTACCGTGAACGCCACGGGTGGTGCCCCTACAGCGAGCGCGTCTGGCTCGCCCTGGAGGCCAAGGGGATCGACTACGACACGATCTACATCGACAACATCTACGGCAGGCCGAGCTGGTACGGTGGCAACACGCCCCAGATGAAGTGGGAAGACGGCAGGGTGCAATCCGAGAGCATGGATCTGGTGAAGGCCATCGACGAGCGCTATGCKAGCGACTGCGGKKTGGAACTCTACCCGAGCGACATTGCCTCCGAGGTCGTGAACAAATCGGAGCGGGCATTCCGCAACATCTTTCCCAAAAAGGCACGGCCCTCCTCCCGAGCGGCATTTTTGTTTCGCTACGACGGAACCCCGCTTTGGAAGAACGAGTTCGAGAAAACCCTGAAAGAGACGGACGCGCTGCTGGGAGAGAACCCAAAAGGCCCCTTTTTCTGCGGCGACCGCTTCACGGCCGCCGACGTCTGCTGGGCGCCCTTTCTGGAACGCTATGCGGGGCAGCTGCCCTGCCTCCACGAGGGCCTCGATCCGAGGTGCGAATCGACCTATCCCCACCTCCACCGGTGGTACACCGCCATGGAACAAATGGTTCCGGCCTACGCCTGCCGGGTCCGCGGGGACCCATCGAGCTGGAGAAAGGTCCTCACCATGGCCGGCTTTGGGAACGCCGGCGCCGTCCCCCCGCTGGTGTCGGAGCGGATGGACGAGCTCGCGGAGCAGGAACGATCGCCCCTGTCCGCAGCCGAAAAAGCCGACCAGCAACGAGTCTGGGACGAGTACGCCGCCTCCCGGCCCTTTGTGGCGTCCTCGCCTAGCGCCGAAGCCGCAGCGGTCCTGGTGCGAAACCGCGAGGCCATCAAACGAGACGTYGCCAAGAACTTCTGCGACGAGGATCCGTCCGTTGCATCGCTGTACGACGAGGCGGGCCTAGACGAGGCGATGCGGTCCCTCGCGGTGGTCCTCCTCTGCAACGACCAAGAAGAGGAAGGACGAAGCCTCTTCTTTGATGGAGCCACCGTGGAGGCTTGTGAGGAAAAGTGCGGGGGATCCCTCGGGTCTCTGGCAGCCTTTCTGGACGAGCGCATGTGTGTTCCGAGGGACATGGGGGCACTGAGYGCAGCACACTTCAAGCGGATCATCGCCTAGAAGTGTGGAGTGGAACGGAATGGAACGCAACGCAACGCCAACGCACTAAGATACGGTGTATAAATTTGAATCGAGCTGAAATCGAATGGGACCTTGTTTGGACCACTCTCGTTGATTTGCAAAACGAAAGTAGTGCCGACAATAAGTATCTCATCATGGGTGGTGCTTCTGAAAACCTGCATTCCGCAATTTTAGGTAAGGTACAATCGCTTTGGGCAAACACATCTTTCCTTCGCGTATTATGAAATCGTTATGGACAACTGGACTCAGACTGGTYTCGACTGTCGGACAGGACCCACACTGAGAAAGAGCAGCGAATGSTGAAATTTATAAACTCATTTGATGGTTGTATATTGTGGATTTTGGTTCTTCTATCGAATCCGACCCATGTCTTTTAGTTACAMTAAGGCCATTGCGTTCGATGCAGCGTTTGCGCGGTCGAGTGTCGACTGATTGGCATAACATTCTGGATGAGTTGTTCGGAAGAGTCGCAGCGAACATGGTCTCGAAGGGTTTGGAATGTGATGTCTAGAAAGGGTAGTGGTGTGGTTGGTAGGCAACACACCAAGTGAAGTTAGYAGCKATGGTACTCTTGGAACCTTTTTTTCTGGAAATCTGTTTAGCCCCTTTTGGCATATGTTCAAAAGARCGTGACGAGACCGTTGTGTTGTAAAAAACGAGACTATCGACTAATGGTGTAAAGATAAWTCCTGTCTCAAGAAATGRCACTATAAAACACTGAGTAACCTCATGATAACAACGATAATGTCGGAGCCTGGTTATCTGCATTGTAAGGGCTCGAAKATGTGACCAGGGTGTTCTAGAACGACGAGACTTACAACTGCTGGTATTCAAAATAAATCTATCCCCTGCTGTAATGGTTTTGSTTATTATGACATTGTATTCTATTACTGAGGAGGTACAGGTTGATGGATTGTTTCGCGTAAAAATGTCGTCGTTTATTTGTYTGCCGTGAAGGATTATGAACTGGTGTTTGTGTTCTTTGTTTATATACAGTGWTGGGCAAAGCAAAAACTGCCGCACCGAATYAATCGSATCGAGATCCATGCGATCGATCGATCCGGTGTAGGGTTTCTTCGGTGCGGTCTTGGGTTTTCATGCTATTTCGTTTCGTATGGTGCTATGCGATGGTTGMTTCTGAGTGATTMGTTGGTTCCTTCGTTCAAGAGAGAGCGCTTGCACAGTGGTTTGCCCGAGTGGCGGAATATTTGGTCTATCTATGGTGTATGTGTGTACATGTGCGTATGTGYAGCCGAACTCTTGATGGAGGAAGGGAGCCTGTGGCGAAGGAACACTCGTGAAAAAGAGAATGGATCTGGGCCCGATATCTCTCTCTCTCTCTTTAGAAGATTTACAGCAGAGAAGAAAATCCCGGAACGACACCGACGGCACCCACGACGCACAACATCAGCCAGCAGTAATTCGGTCCGAAAGTGGTGTGCTAAAGGAAACAATGGAGGTTGATAATGTACGGTGAACGGTAGGCTGTTTTTTGTGTGTGTCGTGTCTGTGTGTCCGAGTGCRTCGGTGTCAGTCTGTAGTATCGTTGCTGTGAGTATGGTGTTGTTCTTGACAGTACTTCCGGTGTTTCTTCTTGTGTACCAACTTAAGAAGATGGTGCAGTGGATACAGTCACTTGCCGGGTCGGAATGAATGCTTCGATAGATTCCATCAATCTTTAACGCACGCTGCTTGTTTCGTAAGATCCTTGTAAATGATGGACTACGCGCATCGTATCCGGTTATTGTTTCTTGAAAGCAAAAYATGTTCCGCTGATCTCGCATGGTTTGATTTGGTTTTGGTCGGCTTCCTCCATCGTTGGTCCCGACCGGTCGGAACAAGCAGTGCTTCCAATAAAAAGGTAGTATAATGGTTTGTGTAGATAAAARTAGTCGTTCGTTTCGTGTGACACCTAATGGGCCATAACAGCTGTTCGGTGTMGGAGACGCATCCCCCGACAAGGCGACGAACGAYTTACGGTTTTGGTCTGGTGGAGCGAGGCTTGTCATTCCATTCCCGTCGGAAAGCTACTCGGTGCGAAGCCGCTTGTAGTTTGAGGAAAAGCACGCCGGACTCATGTCYCCAGCGAGAGCAAAGTCAACAATGGAGCTTGCTCGCTCGGCTGCCATCCGGCTGTAGTCGTCGCCCTTGCGTTCCTTGAGTGATCGCCGCCGCTCCTCCGAGGCCGCGGACGCCGATTCAAAGCTGGGGTCCACGCTTACCACCTTGTTCAGGTCCTGGTCTACCATTTCGAGGTTTGTAATGGCGGCAGTGGCGTGGGCAGCATTGCTGTGACCGTCGTTTGCCGTGATGGTGACGGTGGTCCCTAGAACGCCGGCAACAGCCACCACCGGCGGTGGCGATGGGATTTCGTCCCGGAGTGGCGAGAGCACGCCCTGCTTGGAAGAGTGTTCTTGCTGCTGCTGCTGTTCTTCGTGGCACACCTCCACGATTGCGGGGGGGCGAAACGAGATCTCCGAGACCTGCTTCGACAAGCGGCTGCTCGTGCCTTCCTGTTCGTCCGCACTGCGCAAACGATCGACGGGCGGTGCTGGATGGGCATCGTTGCGAAGTTCGCAAAAGCTTCGTTTTCCGGTACRCGCTTGGGGRGCATCTTGAACCGCGCCTGTGGAGTTGCAGTCCTCGTCCGTATCRTCGGGAACGATGAGATTGGCGGTGTTTCTGAAGTCGTCGTGTTGGTTCATGGCGTTATCGTCGTAGAGGTTGCTAAATTCTTSCTGCTTTTGCGTGTYGTTCTTCCAGGCGAGATTCGTGAGTTCGACGGCCATAGTGACTACCTTGCTGGCCTCGTTCATCATTTGTGACAAGAGGGTTTCGCAGTTGATCTCGACGCTCACCGTTTCGAAACAACGAAAAGCACCRGGGCAGCTTTCCAAATTGGAAGCCTTTTGGCACTCTGAAGTTACTTGCCCGGCGTAACGGCTGTTTCCATAACTGGTTGGGGAAGAGCATATGCTTTTRGTTGCGTCATTGYGATGTTGAACAAGAATTCCATTGGCTAAAATTTCGGAAGGTAGGTAGATAGCRCGTGTTCCGTRGTCAGTYACGGAAGGGAAGCGAAAGCACCGCAAAGGAGAGAGAACAAGAACAAGAACAAAAACGCGAACATATGGTGAGCGTACAAAAAAAGGCGTTAAACAGGTGAACATACTTGYTGACACAAAACATGTCACGTGAAACAAAATGTTCCGTGATTCAATTGGTGAAAGAATTTGTCGAGCAMATGGACGCGCATCAAAACTTCAACCACGCAAGTTGTTCCATGACACCGGCAGRTACATYAATCKTATTTCACGGTTTCCTTCGCTGGGGAGGGCASTCTTCTTGGCCCATGGCATTGGAGTCGCGAAACAAATGCCGRGATGTTTCGGCTCGCAAATGAGCGTCATTGGTGTCAAGAAGTTTTGATTGCAGTCGTGCACAGCATTGTAATTCCAACTTTCCCTAAGAAAAAAAATCTTGTCCTTCAACCTGACCAACGTTTGAACGTCAGTCAATCGTTCCGTTCCGGATGTGTTCTCCACAAAAATCCGAACTTCCCTTGATGTTCAAGGTACCAATCAGGGAGGCGTCAGTCGTGCGCCAATAAGATGCAACAGAACTTGGTTGTAGAAACAACTACTRCCGACACGGGCGTGCTTCTYATTCCGTTGTGGTGTTGAACGTGCATCACACAGTAYTTGTACCTGGCACCAACGTACTGTGCCTGTGCCRAACGAATGGAGCCGTGCGCCGGAAGCAGGTCATGACTGACATGACATGACTGAGAACCGTAGTACTCAACCGTACAACGAGTAGGGTACCGGTACCTTTCCAAACACCGTTGAAGACAGAACGCGTTGCGTTTTGTACGATAGAACAGGATTAACGAACGAYTGGGCCCGATTTTCTTTACCTACCTCGAAMTGTTCCCTCGACCCGAAACATGAGCGTTCCGTTCGATTGAGTTCCCGTTTCGTTGCTTGCTACCGCCGTACTRGACCCCCCCTGGTAAAACCTTGGAGACTTTATTTCCACCGMGAGCTCGATGGGCAGAACTCCCTTGCTTTCTACCGYAGGAGTGGCTGTTTGTTTCGTCCTTGTTGYTTCCCGGAAGACGGTCGAAACGGAATCGAACGTGAAGTTCGAAGCGATTTCCAATAGTGTCTGAAGCTTGTATTCGGCGATCCGTGCTCCTTTCTGGTTRTGGCACTGAGACAGGACCCGCACGTGGTTGCTCAGGATACGGGCGTAGGCCCGGATTCGAGCTTCCACAAGCTGATCGAAGGAATCGAGGATGCTCTCTAGCATCACTCTGTTCGGCAGCTGGTTGTCTTGATAGGACCGCTGTACTGGTTGGTGTTTGTGCCTCTTGTTGTTGGCAGTGTTCTTCCAGACAATCGTCCGGGACATCAGCTCGGAAGCCTTCGATTGGACGGTCTCCCTGTGAACGGCGCTTGTGCTCGTTGCCGCAGTGTCAGCTTCATCCAGTTCCCCATGGGAAAGAGAAAAGGACGGGTAAGTAACCTCTAGGGCGCACTGTGGGAGTTTCGGTACAACAGCTTGTTCTTGTTGCTCGCCCCTCACATCGCTGGCGTTCCAAGAACACCCCAAGGACGAGAGAATCTTAGACATTTTCTCGCCGCTGTTTGGTATGGTTTGGTTGTTGTCGCTACTCATGACAACTGTTGAGCCGGCGAGGGTATCATCGGTGAGAGTGAGAAAGTATGGCTGTTATGAGTTGAGTGGTRAATGCTTGTTGGTTACTCGTAGTCGTGGTGATGTGCGATGTGTTGTKGAGTTGTGTAAGCAATGATGGTTCTCGCGGAAGGACTAAGGTTCGAAACAAGTGACTCGATTCGATGGTAGGCTGATGCAACAAWRATGCAGTTTCCTCATACGGCAGTACGCAAGTAAAAGTACCGTGAGGGCTCACTGTAACAYTTGTGCCGATGGTTGAATCAGATTAAATCCGCATCTAAAGGAAACCAAAACCTACTCTGTTCGGATGCATACTTCTTTGTTTAGAAATTGCTACGCAGATACTCCGTATCATCTGTAGTACAAAAAGCGATRCCGWTCGTTCCCATACAAATGGCTTTCTCATCTGACCGCAGAACTCTTGTTGTACGTGTATTTTTGATGACCAGCTGTTCGAAAAACGCGCAGATMCTGACACAATATTGGGGTTTCCGTTTATGGAAAACTAYATCAACAAATGTGATTGGTCAACGCGAAACTCTTGGTACGTCACTTGACAGTGAGAATTCGAAATGTGATTGGGTMGTCGACGATTCAGGGCTGTAAAGAACACTCGTTTCGTAAGAAACGATGATGCAATCCYAATTTTTACGGTGTCGTCGACAGTCATCAAAACACACCCAATCGTTACTGATTATAGTTTTATCAGGAAAGAATGAGAACGATAAGTAAWTTTTTTTCAGAGAACCTCTATTTATCGTCTTCATAAGCAGGTGGCCTTTCGGCAGTTCTTTTTTCCAGCTGTTAGGACTGATTCATTACAGCTGCTTGCTTACGATTCCTCTGTCTTCCGTGCCGTGYTGTGGCCTGTGACACGCCRTTCTTCTTGTCTCCGAACCTTATCTGTGTGTCGCGCGAGCTGGGCGAGTGGTTGCGTCGCGATGAGAAGGTGGCGACTTCCGACAAAAATCCCGTCGTTTCAATTGGTGCTGGTTTCGCTCGAGAGTCACCCGGGCCGGTCTCGAAACTGCCGCCTACTTCTCGTACGCACTTTCCACAAAAATGAAGATGTCACCCATCCACCCAACCAGAGCAACCGAAACAAAAACGAACAAAAGAACAAACGTTATCCCCACACGATGCGTTTGAATCGTCCGCGTGCCAGAGAAAGAATTTT
>CAACVS010000663.1:149808-162413 GCA_900660405.1 Pseudo-nitzschia multistriata | reverse complement strand
TCGGATTTGGCGTTGCTCTTTGGCGTTGATTGTTGTTGTGATTGTTGTTGCTGTGTCGTTTCGTCCATGTGGACACAAGCTTCCCCACCGGATTCGCATCCGTGGCCGTTCCTTCCCGATTGGGCCCGATCCAGGGCGCCCCGCAGGCCGAGGCCCAGCAACATCCGCTGGGAAGGCGTGCCGCGAGGGGTGGCCGCGGCCTCTTCTTCCACTGCCGAAAGAGAGGAAAATACCAACGGGAGCAGCCCGCGCCAGAGGACCCCCGGTCGGTGGCACAATAGGTGGAGGTCTTGGCAAGGATGCGAATCCGCGGATTTCGCGTCAATGCTTTCTTCTGCTCCTGGAAGGCGATGGTGGTGGCGGTAGTGGTTCCTATGGCAGTCTAGCAGGTAGGGGAGCACCGAGGAATGCTTGGGGATCCGGACCAGAACGCTAACGGCAGCGGGTTCTTTCCCACCCCGGTGTCCCTGCGCTTGCAGTTGCGTTTGCGTTTTCCTTCGCGCTCTCTTCCCGCCGGTTCGCGCGGTCCCCAGCCGCCGGTGGTGGTGGATCCGGACCCGGTCGACGCCGGCTTTGGTGTCGTCCTCGTCCTTGTCCCCGTCGAAGGACGGAGCCCCCGTGCCCTCCATAACAATGCCCGCCCGGCGTTCGGAACCAGCGCACACGCTCCTTGCGCAAGAACGGATGCCGAGAGCCGTTTCTATTTCCGTCTCTGTCGATGTTGCTCCCGGAGGTTCAACCCACCGCGTGTCCCTGCTTCGTTGAGTTTTGCGGGAAGGAACCAATGTAATTCAATTCAATCGGTCGCGTGCGTCGGAAAAGCAGCAGACGGTGCTTGTTGGTGTTGGTGCCAACGCGACGTTGCTGATGCTACCTTGACGRCGGGACAACTTTTTCTATCAAAACAATGCAGCCCACTTTTTGGTTGTCTAGCGTGGCATCGCTCTGGAACAGTTTCCGCAGTGTTGTGTGTGCTTTGGTTGGTGCTGTTGCGAAATCTGACGACTTGTTTGATGTTCTTCCTTTTTTGCATCTTCGTCTTTTCAAAACGGTGAGGCGTATGGAAATCAAAATGGTATGGTACGTACGTACGCGCACGATGTAGAAGGAATACGTATCATCGGTACGAAAATATTATCACTTGCCTTTTTTGTGGTACTAGTACTAGCTATTACTTCATATTATTGTTATAGTACTAGTACTACTAATAAGAAGTTGTATAATAGTACTAGTAGTAAATAATAGAGTTGCAAGAGTAGATAGCAAATAATTGTTTGCCGCTGCCGTTGTTGCTATTGTTGCTCTCGAAGGGCAGCGGTGATAAAACTTCTTCTTACTACTACGATGATGCAAAAACTAAGTTATTGCCACAATAATGACTGAATGTTTAAGTTAAAAATGAATAATCTGTTTTTGGTCAAGGTACTAATTTATTTGCAAAAATTAATATACCAGGGTTTACACAAATCCACACAAAAAACAAGTTTCTTTTTGTTTCCTCGGTAAGTCCAGGGCTGAAAGAATTCTTCAAGGTTAGTACTGGCTACCGTGAACTATAGCCAATTTTTCCTTGTGACAGAAAATTATATGGTTTCCTTCTTACTACTACTAGTACTACTAGTAGTAAGCTTCCATAAATTATGGATCATGATGCTTCTTCTGACTGATGGAGCTGTCCATTGTTCTTCTTCTTCTACTATTACTAGTAGTACCCACTACAATAAATACTACAAGTATGTTCCTACTAGCTGCACTTCCCTCCAAGGAGCTTTGGTGGAAGTGCAACCAGGGATTGGTTTTGCTGGCTTTGAAAGAAATGAGTCAACTTGGTTTGTAGTGAATGTAAAGGTGTTACAAAAGGAGCCAAAGAAGTGTCTGGCACTGCAGGTTGTTTGTGATTTCTCTGTTTGGAGTAGGAGGTGTCAAAGACCAGCTAATATTGTGTGACACTCTCTGGTGGCTGTTTACTACTATGAGGCAAAGGTTGGAAGTACTGGGTAAGAGGGCATGTGTTGGAGGTTGATGTGAGCAAGGCCTTTCTAACACTTGCAAGGACAGTCTTTTCATACTAGATCCGGTGGTAATATGTGAGCAGGGAAGTAGATGCAGTATCTATGAATGTCTCCATATCTTCTGGGAAGCAAGCATGATGTCACCATTGCACACATTCAAGGTTTCTTAATCGTACTTTTTGCATGCTTGCACCAGCAACAACAGAAGGACACCACCAGCAATACTAGTGACAACAAGAAGAAGAAGAAGGATGAAAATACCAAATTTGCAGAAAACACAAGAACACACCAGTAGCCTGTAAACTACTCATAGCAACATAACTTAAATTACTACCAGTAGTACTACATGTACTACTACTACTAATACAAATACTATTTTGTTTCCAGCATAAGAATCAAAAATGTGGTGAGGAGGATCAGCATCACCACGGCGATACAAGAAGAAGCAGCAGCAGCAGCAGCAGGAGCTAGTAGTAGTACTACCACTACTAGCAACACAGTCATGAACAAGAACATCGTCAAGCGCAGGAAGAGGAAGGTCTAATACTACTAGTAGCTAGTAGATGTGATATTCCTTTCGCCGTTGGTACTAGTAGTAGTACTACTGCTACTACTGTTGACAACTAGTAGGATTCATTTAATTTTACCTGTGTCGTATCTTTCGCGTACGTTTTTACCGTACGTACGGTACCACGATTCATTGTTTTCGAAACCCTTGCGATTTTGAAACGTGGTACCCAAGAAAAGAAAATCACTGGACTAAGTCCACTTCGTTCTTGTAGTTAGTTCTGACCCAAACATTGTGGTTACGTACATCAGTGCAATAGTAATACGAAATCATAAATAAAATATATAGTAATACAACAACCCAAATAGTAGAACACGTTTAAAAAGATACCACAGGCAAATCGAAAGCTACCTCCACATTCGACCATGAACACGCAGCCATTGTCAAGTTTTCTCAAGAAAGAAAGAGGGACTATTTCCCTTTTGGGACCCGATATCGACCGGGTTGCGAATATCGCATGCGAGGCACGGAAGAAAGCTCCGTTGGTCGCCACCGATGGCAGACATCTCCAGCAGCACCGAGAAGAATATCTATCCTCCAGAGTCGTGCCCCCGCGGTTTGTGTCGCAGAGGATCATACGCGACGGAAGTCACTGGCACATGACCATCGTCACGAGACACGAACTGCGCCAACTCGTGACCCAAAAGGCCGACGAAGATAACGGTGACGATGATAGTGATGGTGATTGCAATGCTTCTTGCACCAACAGCCAGCACGAGAAAAAGATCGTCCGATTTTGCCAATCGTTCTTGCACGAACAGTCGGAGCGTGGAAAAGATTGGTTCGTCCTCGGCATTGGAAGGCAATCGAAAAGACGAGAGTGGGACAGCGGTAGCAGGAAACAACAATGTTATTTCCTTGTGTGTTGCTATCCAAAGGCAGACGCATTGAGAAAAAGGTTGGGCCTGCCCCCCAAGGATTTCCATGTCACCCTTGGTTTCGACGGAACAGATATTCACGACGTCCCAAAGGGAATAACAACTCTCTTTCAGAATCAACCCCTTTCGCTAGTGCTTCCATCGTCCCCGACCAGAGTCCTTTCGACCCATCTCGATCTGATAGAAGAGGCAAGAATTGTCATACTTGGAGGGAAACCAAGCGAAGTGATCGACAACAGCGAAGTACCATATACCAGGAAAGGAAGGTTTCAACACGCCAATGTTTTGCTGGATGCTGCCGAAGACCTGATCCATCTGCGAAGTCCTCGATCGGGACCTTCCCGAACCCGATTCCGCAAAATGAGAGAATCAATGATTCCTTCTCATTACCTTGAACATGACCTGAGGCGTCTGATCCATCTACTAAGTCCTGGATCGGAAGGAGAGAAATCAAGGATTTCTGACTACCTTGAACATGACCCGTGGGTATCTCCCGATCGCCACACGAGACTCATCGGACAACTATTCCTAATGCGGTGCCAGATTTTGGGGCGCAAGAGAGATTTTGATGGAGTCATAGATTATGCGGAAATGCACTTCGAATTGGAAGCCACCGTGAAGCGGAATCCCCAATCCAACCCAACAGATATTGCACAAGCGGCAAGCGCAGCTTGTGGGTACAAGGGTGTCGCTCTCTCCATGAAGGAATCTTGGGACCCCGCCTACGCATGGCTTATTGCATCGTACCGATTGTACCAAGAATCATCGGTGCAATGCAAGGACACCTCGAGCGCAGCATGTTCGAGGCGTACTAGGGAGAGCAAGTGCATGGAAGACGAAGCCGCGGCCATCGAACGGGCGCTTGCGTTTTGCTGCAGCAAAATAGGATTCGAGCCCCCGATCCCGCCACTGGTTCCCTTTCCCCGTACGGCACATTTGTTCGACACCGGGGGAACAGCCGTGTCCAGCGATGATTTGGTGGTCTCCGGGAACAGCTGTTTGGTGCGTGAATTCTGCAACGGGACACACGAAGTCGTTCTGGAAGAAAAAATCGACGGAGCCAACCTGGGATTCTCGCTCTCGGCCTCGGGGGAAATACTGGCGCAAAACCGCAGCCACTATGTTTCGGGAGGAGACCACCACCAATTCGGGCGGCTAGAATCATGGATTTCCGAGCATCGTTCGTCGCTCGTCAAGGTTCTGACCCCGTCGGATCAGAAGCCTAGAGCCGCTAGCCAGGGACTGATTTTGTTTGGTACGTCAGAGTATTTTTGAGTCGACTATGCCGTGTTTCTCTTTTCAAACCATTCCTCATAGTTCTATCTTGTCGGCTTGCTTGAACACTATAGGTGAATGGTGTGTTGCTCGGCATTCTATTCCGTATGGTAGGCTACCTGGATACTTCATAGCGTTTGATTTGTACGATCGCCAGAAGCAAAAGTTCTATTCCCGGAAGAGATTCCACGACATCCTGCGTCACAGCGGGATTCCTTGTGTTCCGGTTATTGAAGTGAAAAAGTTTGGTCCCTATCCGAACCAAACTGTGTCGAAGAAAGCAACAAATCCAAGCGAGTTCGAGTCGCATCTACGGTTGCTGTTGGACACCAGGTCAAGGTTCCGCATCGATGGTGGCACAATAGAGGGAGTTGTCTTGCGAATCGACGACGGAAACGCGGAATGGCTCGAGCACCGCATGAAAGTTGTGAGGCCCGACTTTGTTCACGGCATTACGGAGCATTGGACACGCCGCGACATGGAAAAGCAAACCATTGACCCCGGGTTTGCAGCGCAGTATTGTTCCGAGGAGGATTGCTCCCTTGCACCGCCGCCACCGCCAACACCACCGTTGGATGCTCCGGAGATTGTTCCAGAAGAGGAAGAACACGGGTCAAAGCAAACGACTACCGAGCTTCCATTTCGAGAACCAATCGATCCAAGGAGGAGGTTGAAGGTTTCGAGTGGATTATCAAAGGACATCGTGATGCCGAGAAATTTCTCCTTTCTCTGGGAACAAGAGGTTGCCATAACTTCSRTTCCCACGASTCTCGAGCAGGTAGCAGCCTGGAACGAGCATTTYMATACTACCCTGGTGGTCACTCTGATGGAGGAGAAACGTTTGCCGGATTCGTGGTTCGARAACACCAAATGCCAAAACCTGCATGTACCGATTCCGAACTATCGGCCTCCGACCCTCGAGCAGATGGATCGAATCGTAGAATCCATCGAACGCGCCGTGCGAGGGGGAGGTTCGGCCGTGGTCCATTGCGGTGGTGGCAAGGGCAGAGCCGGGACCGTTGGTGCTTGCCTCTTGCTGAAATTCGGAACCCTCGGCGTGAGAGCATCTCACGGCGGCAGTGGCGGTGGGGCAGAGACCACGGGGGCAATGTCAACCCGCTTGAGCTCGTCGGCCGCCACCACCTACATTCGCAAGGTTCGACCCGGTTCCATCGAAACCTCGGTTCAGGAATCCTTCGTGCGAAGCTACGCCAACGTGCTCTGGAGGAGATCGATGCCGGGCTTTGGTGACCTCCCAACCGAAGGTGCCGTTGGAGGATCATCCTCCACCTCGGTGACGGAATCCTCTTCGGRTGCGAACGAACAAGCAGATGCCGCTCGCACATCGTCGGATTTGAAACCACCACCACGCGCCGGCAAAGCAGGGCCGAGCAAGACGGACASCAAGACCGAACTCGAACGAAAGGTTCAAACCTTGCGGCTCCAGAGAAAGGCGCCGAGATGCATCGTCTGCATGGGACTGCCCGGAAGCGGAAAGTCGACCTTTGCCGACCGCCTGGCCGGGTCCTTTCCCCCCGAAAACAGCTGGCTGGTCATCAACCAGGACARGCTCGGAAGAAAGGAGTGCGAAAGGCTGGCGGRAAAAAGCAGACCCGGGACCCGGGTGATCCTGGATCGATGCAATCCAACGGCTTCCGACCGAGCAAAGTGGCTCGAGCTGATGCRTTCGCCCCCCAGGKCCGACGTCTCTCTCGTCTGCTTCACGGCGGATGCCTCGGTCTGCAAACAGCGGGTAAAAGGCCGAGAGAACCACGAGACCATTCCAAGGGGCAGGGGCGGGCGCATCGTTTCCGAAATGGCGAAGAAACTCGAGCTTCCCAGCGAYGCCGAACGGAAGCGATTCGGATCGATCCACTTCGTTTCTTCGTTTGACGATGCCGAAGGACTCCTGTTCTCGCTTGGWGCACGATAACAATGCATCAAAAYGCATGGCAAAGATAAGAATCCACTTCCAATCTACGTTTTGTACTTCGAGTAATTCTCCTTCTTGTAGGGTACCACCTGCTATTTTTTGGATCAACGCGAACAATCCAACGTTGCATCGCACGTTCGAAACAAAACTGTCGTGCCCCGGGCCTTTTTCCATGCCTCGCCTCGAATCCTCYSCTAGTCGTAGCCAAAGTCCTTCCGTGTCATTTTTTTCAGYCGGTCCCTGAGATGGCGGTCCCCCTCTTTTTTCTGGCTTCCGTGCTTTCCACCCAGGAGGTCGTCCCAGTCCAGGGAGAGCCGGCCCTGGTTGTAGGTGTTTTGKGTGGACACCATCGGGCGATTGACCTTTGTTTTGGTGTTGGAATCTCGCTCTTGGTTTGCGTCCCCGGCGTCSMYGTGGCAGGCCTSTRAGAGATTCTCCCGGATCGTTGCCTCGTGGCGCTGCTCGTTTTCGGTTTCGTCCAGAAAGCCGGCCAGTTTCGCGACGGCACACGGGGTGGCTCCCTCTACGGAAAACACATCGTCGATGTGCCCGTCCTTCTTTGCCCCGAGCATAGCGGTGTTGTATTCGTAGACATAGTGCCCCGCGGCCTCGATGCACGAAGGCTTGGTCTCCCCGGAAGAAAAGGCCTCGCTGTGGGGAAAGAGGGCCCTGGCGAACAGCAGAAAGGAGGGCTGCACTTCGCCCGCCACGCCTCCGATGCAGAACTTGGTGACGAGCGACTCGACCACCCGGAGGGGGTGCCGGACCTGGAGCAAGTGCTTGCGGTAGGGGGTGGTGCAGCCGGAAGAGAAGGAAGACGACTGCGACGACGACRACGGCGAGGAGGAGGAGTCCCGCAGGCCGCAGCCCCATTCTCGCTCCAGCAGGGACTCGCACTCGTCCCTCCAGCAGGCGTTCCAGGACTGCCGGAGCGAGCACCTCCCGCCGTCGCGAAACATAAAGGGGTGGAAGCCCATGTTCGGGTGCAGGTCCCTGCAGAGGCTGCCGACGGCGTACCGAAAGAGCAGCTCCCCCTCGACGGCCATGCTGCGGGGACCCCCGCTCGCTCCCCCCGCTCGCTTGCCCGCCGGGAGCTCGATCGACAGGCTCCCGGGAAGGTCGATCCCGGGCCGGGGCAGGAAGCGGATCCCGTGGAACCAGGAGACGGTCCCGTCGCGGACAAAGCTCCACAAGGTCTCGGAGTTCTCGTGTCCGATCTCCAGTCCCAGCCCGAGCGGGGGCTTGCYKGCCAGGTCGTGGGCCAGCTGCGTGGTCCCGGAGCTCATGGTTCCCACCACGAGCACCCGGCGGGGGTCGGCCTCGCCCACGGAAGGGCGCAGCAATGCCGGGGACACCCAGCTGCTCGCGGGGGACAGCGACAGCCATTCGGGCCGCTGGAGGAAGACAAAGAGGTAGGCGTTGCGGAGGCCGTAGGGCAAAAGGACGAGGGCCGTGACCAGGAGGAAGATTGCGAGCTCACCGGGTCCGTTCTTCGTTGTGGTGGGCGGGGAAGGACCGGGTCCATTCGCATTCGCCTTCGCATTCGCGTTTGGATTAGCCTTCGCGTTCTTCGCTGCACCATCGCTCGGTGCCTTCTTCTTGGGACTGCTCCTGTGGCCTTTCCCTCCCCGCTGACGCATCCCGTTTGGCTTCGACTTGGGCTTTGGTCTGGAACCGTCCATGCTAGGCRTCGGCTTGTATCTCTTGTCGTGGGTGGTTCTTTGAATGAGATTGTGTCTTGATTGGTGTTGTGTGGGCCATCGTCGGCTGCTTCTCTTCGGTCTGGCGGCAAGGCTCACAAAATACAAATCTTTCACGGGTTTTCCCTTCGACTGCCAGTAGTACTACCGTACGTACAGTGCGCACCACTATTCCACTTTCAATCCAACGGTCCGCGCCTTTTATTTAGTCGAGTGAGTCGAGTGCAATGTTCAATGTTGTTTTCTTCGAAGACGACCCCCGGTTCGGAAATTGGCGCGAAATGCAGTATCTTGATGTGCAGTGATCTCTGCATCACCTTCCATCAACCATCGACTACGAGTACCATGCAGTCAGGTCAACACCAGCTTCCGAAGATCGAGACACCCAAAACCAATTGATAAGAATCTGAGAATCCCGATGATCCCTCGCATCGTCGCGTTGCACTTATTCTGTTTTCTATTGTGAGCAATCCACGATACCAGGCTATCTATCTATCTATCTATCTATCGTTTTTGTATCCCAAGGAGCCGAAACGATGAAATTTGCTGTTTCGGCTCGAGCTGTCGCGGGGCCGACAGCCTATCGGTTTGCGAAAGTCGGTTTTCTGTTCTTTTTTGTTTTTGCTGTAACAAACAAAGCTAGTGCTGCGACAGAACCAACAACACCAACTCCCTCGGTTGCTTCCTCCACCACCACCGTCTTGGATAAAACCATTCCTAATGTTTTCGATACCGACGACGAGCACCAGCAACCCGCAGATCCTACCAGCGGCAGCGGCAGCGGCATCGACCAGTTGATACACGAGTCTCTCGACGAGATTCTCGCGGCGATGAAGGAATTCCATTCGAGGGGAACACCGGGGCGGCCCTTTGTGACCCTCACCTACGCCCAGAGCATCGACGGGAAAATCGCGCTCTTGCTGGATCGAGCCGCAAGGGGTGCCTCCCCCCGCGCCGCCGCCACGTCGTCGAACTTTGCCATCAGCGGCCACGRGTCCCTCCGCCTGACCCACGCGCTGCGGTCCGTCCACGACGCCATAGTGGTGGGGGGGAACACCCTGGCCGTCGACAACCCGCGCCTGGGCAACCGGCTGTGGAAGACCACCGGTGCTTCCGATTCTTGGAGCGACCGTTGCGGCAGCGGGCACCAGCCCCGCCCCGTGGTGCTGGACACGCACCTCCGCTCCGTGAGAGCGCTGGGAGCGGCGATGCGGGCMRAGCGGCCGATCGTCTGCTGCAGCAAGGGCGCGTACGACCGGGCCGTTCGGGAAGGCTTTCGGTGCGACGCCGGCTTGGGAGAAAGAAGCACACGCGGCGGCGGGGGCGGCGGTCCCGGGGACGAACGGGTGGCCGGGAAGACCGGCRGCCCCGTTCCGTCGTCGGTGACTCTTCTTCCCTGCAAAACGAGAGCAATCGGTGGACGAGGAGAAGACCCAAGAATAGTTCTTGATTTGCCGGACGTCCTGTCGGCCCTGTACCACCGGTWTGGAATCCACAGCGTCATGGTCGAGGGAGGGGCGTCCGTCATCACCCAGTTCGTGACCGGCACGCGGGACAAGGAAKGCGGAGAGAACCACCCCAGCGAGGAAGACCGTTTCGGGCTCGTGGATCTCTTGTGCGTTACCATCTCTCCCAAGCTGCTGGGGTCGAGCGGGTTGGACTCGATCCTGTCGCCCCAGCCCGCCACTCYTCCGCGGCGAGGGCCCGGCCCCCTGCGGTGCATCACCCTCGGCGAGGATTGCGTCCTTTTTTCCAGTTGCCGGTGATGGGGATTGCCGCGGAGAAAGAAAAGACGCAACGCAATGCAACACAGCATGACACGATACAATTCGATGCGCAACAATACCACGCGGTTCGTTTTCCTTCGCAGCAGGTGGCCCCGCTGGAGGAGCATGGATGCCGAACCCTGTGGGATTTTAACCGCAACGGAGTCATCCGCGTCGCAATACTCGCAGCGACCTTTGATGTTTCTTTTCCTGYTGTTCGTCAGTTCTCCCTCACCAGCTGTAATCCCAAAATGGAATGAAGTTATYATTCCATTGCGAGGCACACGTGGACCTTTGTTCAAGGCAGCTCTTTAGCATGAGGTATTGAAATAGTGGCATCGAAATGGTTGGATGAAATACAACAAAAGTGTGGATACGGAATACAATGGTTGAAACGAAATATGTTTTCGAACGAAACAAACTTTTCCGAACCATACATAGTTTCCTGTGTTATCAAAATAACAAAATATGACGAAGCAAACACTTATTTTTATATACTTTGTTTKTGCAATGCTGTAGATAATCTCTCTATTATAAAAACTTTGTTGAAGATAAATTGTGAATTGCTATGTTGGGATTATGCGTTGCGCCAAAACGAATTGTCGTGTTTAGGCGTCCTCCGACCAGACTGACAATGCATCCATAGCAACCTTTTCTTGCTCACCAGTTGCAAGGTCCTTGATTTGCACTTSTTTGTTTTCGAATTCTTCGTTTCCAATAATGGCACAGTACTTGGCACCGAGGCGATCCGCATGCTTAAARACCCATTTTGGCTTTCTTGTTYTTTCCAGCACGAGCTCGACCTTTTGGCCCGATTTTCGCAGCGTGGAAGCAACGTCAATGGCGGCCGGGTATAKGTCTGCTCCCATGGCAAAAACRACCGTATCGATTCCGCTCGATTCRAAAGAGGGGAGGAGGTCTCGGTCCTTCAGCAACTCGACAATGACGGCATCTCCGAATCCAAAACCGGCGGCCGGTGTCGGTTGGCCTCCAAAGGTCTCCAAAAGCTTGTCGTAGCGACCACCCCCGGCAATGGCCCGGAGTACACCCTTTCGATCGAAGGCTTCAAAGACGGCCCCCGTGTAATACGAAAGTCCGCGAACTACCGACGCGTCGAAGATGATCCAGTCGTCGATGCCGTAGGCCTTGCAGAGTTCCAACAAATTCGCAATCTGCTGGACGGCCTCCGAATCTTCCCCGAGGACTTCGCGGATGCCTTCGACGGAATCGACCGTCAGGACTCCGGTCAATTTCTCGACTACGCTGCGRTCGAGGCCGATTTCTTCGAGGTCTCCCTGRATRGCGTCGAGTGGAACCTTTTCGAGCTTGTCGACCAGCACACAGGTGGCCGCGAATTTTTCCTCGGGRATGCCTAGCTCGGTCAAGACCTCACCGATGACGAGTCTGGAGTTTACTTTGATGCCCACRTCCTCGCTGGTMAGACCCACGCTCTCGAAAAAGGTGACCATCGCACTGAGGAGCTCGGCATCGGCTTCCTCTCCCGCAATGCCCCAGATGTCCATGTTCCACTGAAAGTGCTCCCGCCGGCGTCCCCGGGTCATGCGCTCGTACCTCCAGCACTGGGGAATAGAGAACCACTTCAGGGGAAGAGGTAGGCCGCCCTTCTTGGCCATGACCATTCGAGCCAGGCTTGGCGTCATTTCCGGCCGCAGCGCGACACGTCGYTCTCCCTTGTCCTCAAAGTTGTAGAGTTGCTGCGTAACTTCCTCACCTGCCTTGCGGGTGTACAGCGACTCGCTCTCCARAACGGGGGCATCGTACTCCGAGAATCCGTATTGCTTGGCGACGTCCCTCCACTGGTCGAAGAGCCAGTTGCGCAGCCGCATGTCTTCCGGGTAGAAGTCCCGGGTGCCCTTGGGTGGATTGGTGTCGAGTTTCGGCTGCTKCTTCTTCTTCTTTTTGCCCCCCGTCTTTTCGARTACGTTCTTGTCCTGGACAGACGCCGACACACGGCCGCCGTCGGCGAACAATCTGGTCGAGGTGCGCAAGGCTGCTGCTGCTGCTCCCCGYGCYGAGCTGCTGCTCTTTGTGGTAATGGCGGGAGCCAAGAACGCGGTTGCCAAACGCTGCGATATTGTCGTGCTGGCTAGAAACATGATCCCGATGGAAGCCGAGGACGCTGGTGATTTCATAGTATYTGCTTGTTTTTTGTTGGTGYTCGTTTGTTCCTTGCTGTCCACYAGTCGTTYCTCCTAACCTTCGAAGCTGCTTCGTAGATATTTCTTTGAAAGTGTGTATGTATTGAACGAGTGCTATTCGAAAGAATTGCTCTATTTCGGACTCGATGGTGTTGCAGTTGTTAGATAGTACTACTAAGAATCAATTGGGATGGCAAGGATATTTAGTGGTCAACGGTTTTTTCGTCGGGGATCGCGTTGATGAGTTGTCGGCCGCCGTTGTTGATGTTGGAAGAGAATGGGGGGGGATACTTCGATTCGATGACGCGAACAGA
>CAACVS010000663.1:60945-149730 GCA_900660405.1 Pseudo-nitzschia multistriata | reverse complement strand
GYYSCCCCCCCCTCAAAATTTTGAACCTCCTCAAGTCACGAAWATTTCAGGACTCAAAACATTATCGTTTTGAAAGGTTCAGATTTTTTCGTTTTTAGAACGGAATCAAAGACACAGAATGACCTAAGTGTGAATTCAGGGTGGCGAAATCTCAATCGGACTTGCTTCCCCTGGAGAAGCTGTATTTTGATTGGTTGTACCCTTGTTTGTGTGCGCGCTGTCATGGAAACGTGCCGCGCAGTGATGTGTTGATGGGTGCTGATGAAGAAAGATATTTTGTATCGGTTTCTCACTTCAGCGGTACGGTACGATTCTCGTACCCGTGCGTACCGGACGTGCAATCTCGTTTCGACAAGATTCTTTTTCTTCCCCTTCCGCCCACTCGGGTCTCTAGCGACCGTTCTTATCCATACCGGACTCGACCGAATTAATTTTGTCCTCCCAATGTCCTAATCGCATATGGAGCTCACAATAACCAACAATACCAGACTCCAACCATGACCCTCTCCGAAACCCCCGCCTGGAAGGCCCTTRCCGCCCACTATGAGGAAACCAACACCCACACGATGAAGGATATGTTCGCCGCAGATCCTGAGCGTTTCAGCAAGTTCAACCTTGAATTTGAAAGCATTCTCTTGGACTTCTCCAAGAACCGCATCAACGAAGAAACAATGAAGCTTCTCTACGGACTCGCCAAGCAGCAGGATGTCAGTGGCCTCGCCAAGAAGATGTTTTCTGGAGAGAAAATCAGTAAGTGATGCAAGCTGAATATATAGGAGAGGAATGAATCAAAGATGCATAWATCTTCTTGTTTCSTGCAAAAAWWRTTCGACGACGACGGAAAAAATCATTGTCAGYATGGATTTATTGGATGACCTTCCCCGGYCTAACACAGAATTCCGATTTTTGTAACAAAAATACTGTGCGAACYGACTTACTTTTCAAATCGGATAGACGAAACCGAGGGCCGCGCCGTTTTGCACGTCGCCCTRAGAAACCAATCCAACACTCCCATTATTGTCGACGGAAAGGACGTCATGCCCGAAGTGAACGAAGTTCTCGGGCGCATCAAGGCTTTTACGGAGAAGGTTCGATCCGGAGAATGGAAGGGACAAACTGGAAAGTCAATCACGGACRTTGTCAACATCGGTATYGGAGGATCGGACCTCGGACCCGTCATGGTCTGCGAGGCACTAAAGCCATACTCAAAGCGCGACCTGAAGATGCACTTTTGCTCCAACGTCGACGGTACACACATTGCCGAAATCCTCAAATCAGTCGATCCCGAAACCACTCTATTTTTGGTCGCCTCGAAAACATTTACCACGCAGGAGACCATGACCAACGCGGGAACCGCTAAGGCCTTTGTCTTGAAGGCCTTCGACGGAGATGAATCCTCCGTCGCCAAGCACTTTGCGGCCCTCTCTACCAATGCCGCCGGTGTTTCTAAGTTCGGTATCGATACCGAAAATATGTTTGGATTCTGGGACTGGGTCGGTGGACGATACTCCCTGTGGAGTGCAATCGGAACCCCTATCGCCCTTTCGATTGGTTTCGACAACTGGATGGAAATGCATGCCGGTGCCCACGCCATGGATAACCACTTTTTGAACACCCCCGCCGAAAAGAATCTCCCCATGACACTCGCYCTGATTGGTATYTGGTACAACAACTTTTATGGATCCGAAACCTGTGCTGTTTTGCCATACGACCAATACATGCACCGATTCGCCGCCTACTTCCAACAGGGAGATATGGAATCCAACGGAAAGTACATCAACAAAGACGGAGAAAAGGTCGACTGCCAAACCGGCCCMATCATTTGGGGAGAACCCGGAACCAACGGACAGCACGCCTTTTACCAATTGATCCATCAGGGAACCAAGCTCATYCCGTGCGATTTCCTGGCTCCCTGCAAATCTCACAACGACGTCACAACCGGAATCGGTGGGCCAACCGACCACCACCCCATCCTTATGTCCAATTACTTTGCCCAGACYGAGGCCCTCGCTTTTGGAAAGGACGCCGCYACCGTGCGAGCGGAACTCGCCGCCTCCGGAATGGAYGAGGCTGCCATCGAAAAGCTCCTCCCCCACAAGGTYTTCGARGGCAACAAGCCCACCAACTCGTTTTTGTTCGAGAAGCTTACTCCTCGCACRCTGGGAAGCCTGATCGCTCTCTACGAAATGAAGATTTTCACACAAGGTGCCATCTGGAACATCAACTCTTTCGATCAGTGGGGTGTCGAACTCGGAAAGCAGCTCGCGAAGGCGATCTACCCCGAACTTACGGCCGAGGGCGAAGTTAACTCCCATGACTCTTCCACCAACGGGCTCATTAAYTATTTCAAGAAAAACATGTAATTTAAAACAATCAAACCAACCAGGAAACTATTCGGCTACGGCCCACGTTCTTATCTATGTCCAATACARCTAYGTTGAAGCTGGCAGAGAATAGCAACCAGTGGAAGACGAGGACAACTTTTTCTTTTAATTTTAATTCAATTTTGTCGCTGTCATTCAAATTAAAAGAACGCTTGAATTCTTTTGATGAGGTATTGAAAGTGCTCCACAATAATMTCCAGTTGAATGCTACTTTTTCATTGCATTTTAACACCATGTCATTGTGAAGAAGGCAGAATGGCACACCATCAGTCACATGCATGCAAATTAAAGAAGYAGATAGAAATGGCTTGAATGTCACAAGATGTGATTCCAAAATAGAAAGAAAAAAAGASATTCCGATACCTTTCGAAGATTCATATCGTTGTCGGGGTCATTGTTATTGTGCTTGTCACAAGTTGTGACATCGTATTTTCCGCAACTGTGTTCCGATAAACGGGTGACTGACTCACTCGAATGCACCAATCAACGATCTTAGTCCCGAACAGCTGTTGGATATGTTTCAGAGACATTGTGACGTCTATGACGTATGCGTGTGTCGGAGTGTTACAGAAACACGCGCGTAGAGAAACGACACAATTATTAGAATTAGTTTCTGTGCCGTGCGTTGGAATGAGAATCTAGAATGCTTTTTCGTTTTCCGCTTCCAGTTTTACTACTAGGAGTAACGTATGGTACAGACAGAACCTTACAGTACCGTAACGTGAAGGGGTTCCGGTTCGGTAGATAAAACTGCTACGTAAAACTGCAGTAATAGAGTTACGAAGAACACCTGTAGGTACGTACGTGCTTGCGCGCGTTTGGATTTAGAAAAATCGATCATTCTCCTTCTTCTTCGGTTTGCCAAAATTATTGGAGGGTCAATCTTTTTGGTGTCTTTGTCGAAATTGGATTCAGTCARTATCATCCTTCCCATAATATAAATACGATTGAATACCTAAACACTTTCGAACAAATAAATAGATACTTTCAAAATGAACACTGCGTAAGTACACCACTTCGGACCTGGCTGTATAACTCTTGCTGAACTTCTCTCCAATGAAGATGCTGAGACTCTCGTGCACTCTCACTGCGAGACGTCGGATGTCGGAAAAATAAGTTGTGTAGAATCGACGGCTGTGGAGACTTCTTCTCCTCAAAATATATGTGGTTTCGGCAAAAAATCAATCGAGGATCGATAAAATACATCCCGTCTATTTTTTTCAATTCTCTCATTTTGAACCATTATCCATTAAATTTGCAAAAAAATATCTTTTGAATCTTTGTTTTCGTCGTATCTAACAGAGCTGAACTCCAAGCAAACCGCCCCGATGGATCGGCCGCTGAGGCTGGAGTCGAAGGACCTCGCAAGTACTTGATCGGTGGAAACTGGAAGTGCAACGGAACCTGGGACGAAAATCTGGACCGTGTCAAGATGTTCAACGAATGTGGTTCCATCCCCGCCAACGTCGAAGTTGCTCTCTGTGTTCCGGATATCAACATTCCGCAGTTGTTGACCGGTCTCCGAAAGGACATTGCCGTTGGTGCTCAGAACGCTGGTGTCAACAAGGGAAACGGTGCATTTACCGGAGAAACCGGATCTCACCAATTGAAGGCGATTGGAGTCACCTGGGTCATCATCGGTCACTCCGAACGCCGTGAGGGATTCGGCATGGCTGGAGAAACCGAAGAACTCTGCGCAGAGAAGTGCAAGGTTGCCATCGACAATGGCCTGAAGGTCATGTTTGTAAGTATTTTACTGGTTTTGCTGAATATGCCAATTTTACCTTTTCCGTMGATGGGAGGAAAATCCAAAATTAGATGGTAACAAAAGAATTCTCATCATATCATAATTTTGTTCTATCGTTTTATTTCCAACGAAAATGACGAAATAATCTGCAAATYGCACTTGTAATTATAAACTTACACAGGCCATCGGAGAAAAGAAGGAAGAGCGTGAATCCGGTGTCACCATGGACGTTTGTGCTAAGCAGCTTGAACCCTTGGCCAAGATCTTGACTGCTGAAGATTGGGCTAATGTCGCTATCGCTTACGAACCCGTCTGGGCTATCGGAACAGGCCTCACTGCCACACCCGAAATGGCCCAAGATACCCATGCAAGCATCCGTAAGTGGGTCGCCGAGAATGTGAGCGAGCCAATCGCCACGGCCACCCGCATCCAATACGGTGGATCAATGAAGGGAGCCAAYGCCGAGGCATTGTTGGCCCAACCCGACATTGATGGAGGCTTGATTGGAGGAGCCTCTCTCAAGGATGACTTTTTCAACGTTATCAATGGAATCCCAAAATAAAMGAGGAAAATGGTTTATCTGGCACCAAAAGGGATTTGTATAATATAATAAATGGAAAAAAAATAAAATAAAATTCWCGGTTCATGCAGAAAWTGCATCGTGTAAGRAAGAAATAGCTTCCGAAMTTCATTTGTTTTGTTCACATAGGACAGAGTGATTTCGGTTATCGAAATTACGTAYGCTTCGYMCCTCCGAGGTATTCGATTTCAGTTGCGATATTAACGTACCTACAACACAACGGAAGACATATTCCTGTCCTGCATTACATCRAAGTACGAAGTAGTTGCCAGGGAAAATAGATAATTTGAGCTTCAAAGATAAACATGAGTACCATAATCTTTAATTTCTAAAAAGAAAACAAGATTTTCTTTTTCTTCTATGCACGGTGGACGTGTTTTGTTCGACTGGATCTAAGTCAGGGCGGAAAAATAAAGTCACCCGTCGCTATTTCTTCGAACGCCATCAGTGGAGTGAAGTTTCAATGGCAATCAATCAATAGTCACGATAGATGCAGCTCATACGCTTTTAGCGTCTCGGAAATAAGAAAAGAATAGAGACCGATTGCAGGGAGTTCGTTGGATGTGTTGATGCATTTGAAAMAATAGCTTTCATCAACTTGCCACCCTATTTCTACAAAAAGGAGTGTCAACATAATTGGTAGTTGTCAGATTATAAGAGAAGCAACTACTCGTTGTGAGCGTTGAAATGCTAGGCTTAGTGTATTGCGTTTAAGCGCGCAATTAGCGTGTTTGCCGCGTTGCGTTAGGTTTTCGTGTCTCCGGTCATGGAACCGCTTTCAGAAAGTGTGTCGCTCGGGACCGCTCCCGAAACAACGTTTTGGTCGGGAGTTTTTATRTTGCTGGTGCCTCCCTTTGTGTTCACCGACCTCCAGGCATTTTCTTCCTTGTTCTCGTACAAAACAMGAACCCATTTCTTCAGCTCCTTCTTTTCAATGTCCAGCAATTTCTCTTCGAAGCTATCRTCGATCGCAAAGCGGTCGACGAACTTGCTCATCGGTTCCAGTTCGATATATTCTGCTCCCGGGTATTGCTGGCGAATCATTGCCTCGATGTGCCGGACCTCGCGTTCCACTGCTCGGATCACGTCCTCTGCGTACCAGGAGAGCAAGACGCCGAGTTCCTCGTCGAGATCGTCCCCGGCGCTGATGAACTCCGCTCGGTACCGGGGCATAAGTAGCGCCGAGAGATAGGTCCCATCGAAATCGACCTCGGCCTTGAAGCTAAAGGTYTCCGGACCGGTCCATTGGCTCTGTATCCCGGACACGTTCTCGATGCTTCGTCGGTTCCGGATGATCTTTTCGATGCCCTCTAGCATTTCACGYTCCACGCCCTGGCCGATCAAAAAACTGTGGTTGACACGAGCCAGGGTCACTCCAACGGCTGCGAGGAGGCAAGAGATTCCAACACCTGCCAACCCGTCGTAAATGGGATTGCAGCTGGCGTGCGATGCAGCGATTCCGGCAATGGCAATCACGATACCCAGGCAAGCGGCACCGTCCTCCAGCAAAACGGCCAGCGTGGCCGGATCCCGAAGCTTTGATACRTACTTCAACATCGGTACACCCTTCGGTCGAGCCTCCTCTACGTCTCCAACAGTTCTATAAAGAACATAGCCATCCACGACAAAGCTCATCGCRAGGACGAACCAAACCTCGCTGCTGATGTTTTCGACCAGGGTAGGGTTGAACAATGTTTGAACGGAATGCGACATRCTCACACCTAGGGTATTGCAACAACAAGGATTTTCAAATGGTATAAGATTTCGAAATCGAATCGAATGGAAAATTGGTATGGCATGGTGGCATGCTTGAATTTTGTCGAATCGATTCGAATCACGAAGATTTCTTACCTGCCCCCATGAAAAATGTCCCGAGTGCCGACACGAGTGCCCAAAAATAGACAGACTTCCCGTACCCATACGGATGTCGATTATCGGCTGCGTTCTGTGAGCCCCTAAGCCCAATTAGTAGGAGGGATTGGTTYCCGCAATCTACCACGGAGTGTCTGTAATGAATTGGTTGGGAATAAATATGAGCGGTAACAATGCATTGGYGACAGCAAAGGAAACGTGCAAAAACGAATGCTTGTGGTTAGAGAGCACTGGGTTCCGATCGTAACAATAGTATACCGTAGGACGCGACGGGACACTCACACAAACTCCGCCATCATGCTGCTGCTTCCGCTGGATACCCACGCTCCCAGCTTTGCAACGCAAATCAGCATGTTYCCGTACAACGCCCTCTGGACGTTGACGGAGGTCTTGACCCTGGCTCGCTCTTTTCGTGCGTTTTGCAGGGAGCGAACGGCACGGTCCGCATCCGGACCGAATTCCGGAACCCGAATGGTACGGACGCGTTTCCATTGGGCGTCCGTTGTTTTGTCGTCGTCGTCGTCGCGAATCTTGGTAACGTCGGGAGTGGGAGCCGTGGTCTTCTTCTGGTCCGTTTCGTGCTCGTGCTTTTTCTTGGCATTGTCGTTTGATGCCGTTGCCGTTGCCATCGCCATTTTCGAGGTTTTTATAGGCAACAATACCGATGCAAAATGAATCGTTCGGGGGAACAGAGTTGCGTCTGTCATCCCAGTGAATGGTTTTGGGGAATACCATCGGCGTTGTGGTTGTTTCCMCATTGCCGTTGTGGGAGGAAAGCAAGTCAATAGATCTTGATCTTGAGCTTCGTTGTTGTCTCTGAAACAATATTGCAATAGGCTGTTGCGTACCAAGATACCTGGTGGTACAAGTGTTGGTATTTTCGTTCCCTCGGTTCCGGCTTTGTATAGCTCTAGCTCTTGGCGTGAAACCTTTCGGAGTTGGTTTCCGTTCGAACGATCCCTCGGTACAGTGCTGTTCCCAAAGCCTTCGCTGTGCGAGCCGAGCGGACTGAAATACAGGGTACGCCTCCGAGCAAACTCTTGCCTGTGTTGGGGCGGCGCCCTCGGGGATTCCTTGTAGATGCATCTGCCACTGCCGCTTCGCTCGGCAGAACCATACAGAGATGGGGCCGAAAACCGCGGCGCTCGCATTCGCACCCGCCGAGTGGCATGAAACAAAGAATGCCTCATGACAAAACGATTCACCGCATCAGGAGAAGCGATCGATTTTGAATGGACCGCGAATGGGAAGGGCACAGAAATCAGAGACAGGCAACTGAAAGTGGACAAATCTCGGAAAAGACACCAGGCTGTTGTTGCTTTTTCCTTGAAGATGCTACCCTGCTGTTTGTCGCTCCGTAGTCGCACGATATCTTGTCTTTTCGGTTTGATCCGTTGTTCCCTTGACCAAAGCTATCCAAACAACCGATGTTCTATCAAAGACTGGTGTCACGCGATACCTTGTCGTCGTCTCAACAGTCTTGTKTTTTGTGTTTTACTTTCGTGATGCATTTTTTTCTCGCCGTTCAACGAACGGTCGTTTCGGTCAGTCAGATGTCAGATCACGCGTCTTGGTGAATCGAATTAATCGAATAAGGAAGTACGTATGTACTTTACCATTCTGTACGATACGTACGTACGTAAGAGTCGGATTACCATTCTTGATAATTTTTAGTCACGAGTTTACCTTGAACGAAAGAATCTCGGAAAAAAACGAGCAAGATAGACCTATGTACTGGTACAGGTACATAGGATTCGTTGTTTCGTACAGTGATACCCTACCTCGGAGTATCGCACAGTAAAATAATTTTCTGTAACAGTAGTACGAGTGTAGGTACGTATTGTCAACAGACTAAATTCAGTGATCTTGTTCATGATAATGAGATTGACGAGGCAAGGCAAGGCTGGTGTTGTCGCTGTTGTTGTTGTACACTTGTGAAATACTTGTATGCTCTCTAGTATCATCATTGCGTGTTCCCAGCAACGAGTGAGGTTGTTCACTAGCTGTTTGTGATGTAGTAGTCTCTCCACTACATCAGGTTTTTGAAGGAAGACAACATTACTGTAACGCAATTCCCTTTGTCTTGGACAATCAAATATGAATAATACCAGCAGAACGAGTCCATAGAGAGAGCGTGAACAACGATAAAGTTATGCAGTTCGGTGAAAAAATCGAATGTTGGTCTTGTGTTTTGATTCACATAAAATAAATAATGCAATGCTACGARGTTAACTTGAAACAAGAAGCAGAACAAATACTGCTTTCGCCTACGAGGCTAGGCCATGCTCTAAGCCCCTGTCATGCCACGCAATGGGAACCACACTATGCAACTTCGATTTGCTGCATGGATTCGGTCCGTATCTCGTGTGGAACTGGCTAGCGACATAGATAGCGAATCGATCCCGTTCCCCCCGAGGAGGGCGCGGCTACCATTCGTATTCTCGACAAGAAGTGGCATGGCAACACAGTGGGCGTGCCGACGCATCTTTGTTCCTCAGGTTTGCAGCCAGGGCAACGTTGCTTTGCTACTGTTGTTCCCGCCCCATTCCCCCRAGAGGGGGATACATGTAGTGATCGAACCGMRGTAGACWCAGGATCAATCGTACGATCCACGGAGTGATTGATGCAATCCACCCCGCTGGTATTKTTTTCAAAACCGATTGRCTGGTCGGCGGYGTTTGCTTGCTTGGTGTTCTCTCCACTCGTTCTCTCYCGAGGATCCGGCAAGMCGGAACGCGTGTTCTATCGGTGGGACCCTTGTGGTCCCTTGGACAGCTTCGGCCGGGGTGGCTGCCACCCGTCGGTGTACTCCCTCGAACTGCTRTCGTTGGGGAGGGAGAGAATGGGAAAGGCCTCCGGGCTGCCCGTGCGGATCGCSACGCGTTCCCGGCTCCCCCGGGGAGGCGTRAAGCCACCCGCCGGGGACGCAAAGTGGAGGAGGTGCTGCTCGTTCGGCGACTGCAGGGGCATCGTGAGGAGCTGGTTGTTCTGCTGGCTCGAGGGGGACGGAGGCCGGCCCGGTGGTGCCTCGCCCCCTGCCGATGCGGTCCTTCCCATTTCGTGGGCGTGGGGRTAGGGATGGGGACCCCCGGCGGGCCTGCGACGGAAGGCCTCCCGTCGGTTGCTRCCCCGGCTTTCCGGATCTCCGCCCTCTCGCTGCAGGTGAGGATCGGACGRTCCCGGGTACCGGTGGTGCGGGGGRTGGCCATAATACCCGTGSGGTCCGTGGCCGTAGGGGCCCCAGGAAGGATCCACGTGGGGTGGTGGATACGGCGGAATCCTCTCGGAGCCGTATTCTCCTCCCCCGTGACCKKGCATTTCGTACAKGTGGTGGTCCGGGTGGTCCCGAGACGGAGGACGAAAGGGTCCCTGCTGYGGCGGCTGTTCCTGCTGCTGGTCGGTGGGTTCGGTCTTGCTGGAGGCCGTCTTGGAGGAACCCTCGGACGCCGTGGCCTTCGAGGATCGCTGGGGCGACGGAGGCGTCTCCTGTGCAAATCCGGGGGCACCCGCCCTCGCTTCGTCTTGCTGGGAACCGTCCTGCTGGTCGACCCTTGGCTGGACCACGTAGACGTTGATGGGTTCCCCTTTGGCCCCACGCGCGGTGGGATGGCCGGTCCCCTTGCTGTTGAGGTACATTTCGTACCTGCCGTCGGCGTCTTCCGGGTTGGGAACCTCCAGGGCCGTTCCCGCCGGTGCCCGGATCCCGATGACGGTTTCGGACTTGTAGGCCGGCATGCGGGTGATGTCGTCGAACCTGACGTACATGTGCTCCGGCACGTTGCTGATCCCTCCGGGTAGGTACATGAGCTGCTCCCTGGAGGGTGGGTGTCGCCCGTTGTAGACGGCGGCCTGCTCCTTGAGGTAGGCGAGGTAGTGGTCGACCTTGCGCTCCTCTTCCTTGAGCTTGGARAGYTTCTTTTTCATGGCTTCGTATTCGGCCGAGTTCTGTACCTTCTTTTTCGGATTCTTTGCGTCCGAGGGGCTCTTGAACCCCTTCGCATCCCCGTCGGTGGTCTTTGATTTTCCCCCTAGTCCTTCCGCGACGGCCTGTGCCGCGGTTTCCGGTGGATTCTCGTTCCACGATACGTGGTTTTTCCCCCTTTTTACCAGAAGCCCGATCCCCTCGAGGACGTTCTGCGGTTCGTTGGTTTGYGKGTKTGTTTCGCAACGAGAAGAGAGAGAGAGAGAGAGATACAGCATGAAATAGTTAGAACAGATGCGTYAGAGGAAACACAAAGCATTGCSTGRWTGATACCTCTRYACGAGAMGGAAACCAACAGWTCACGTCCCATTTCACATTCYGTCGTGTACMACAGCACGAGACCGGAYCACCAGAGCGTACAACAATGMARGAGCTACTCACAGTAATATCGTAGATCCGACGCTTCTGTACCCCCAGCTCGGTCGCGGCATGGTTGAGATCGAGAGAGTTCTCGGGCCTATTCCTCAGTATGTTGACAAACTTCTTTGTGAGCAGCCCCAGGGAGGAATCGTACCGCGACGACAGCGGGGTCCCGGAAGCCGACGTGGGGCTCGCCCGCGAGGACCTACCCGACGATGCCGACGGTGGTGGTTCGCCTGGGATGCGGGGTTCGTGGTGGGTGGTTTGGGYGTTGAAGATTGCGACCGAACCGGAGCGAAAGCACCCAGTAGAAAAGACAAAGAAACGCAACAATGCAACCATGAAACGAGTGAGTGAGTGAGTGGGATGCGGAGGAAACACAACACGACACAAAACGACACGACACAAGAGCGTCCCGGCACGTACTTCTCCGCCCKCGCTTGTTGCTGCCGCTCCCCGGCGTCGTCATGGCCGCCGATCGCTTCGCCGACCGGGGGGTCGCAAAGGCCCCCGCGGTGTGGGCGGCCGCGGCGGCGGCCTCCGAGGGGTGGGGCGGGTAGCCCTGCCGGGCCGCCGCCGAGGACACCTGGTCGCTCGGCGTCACCGCCGCCGGGCCGCCCCGGCTCCCGGCCGTCCTGCCGTACCGGTGGGGCGGCGGCGGGTGGTGGTGGTGGTGGGGGGGATGGCCCATGCCCATGCCGCTTCCGCCCGGATAGTCGGGGTGTCCCCGGTGGTGGTAGGAAGGGTGGTGTGGGTACGGGTGGTGTGGGTAGGGATGGTGGGAGTGTTGTGAGGGGGGATGGTGCGGGTGGTGCGGGTGGTGCGGGTAGGCCGAAGACGACGAGGCCGATGGCGGTGGGTGCTGGGAATGCGAATGCGAATGGGAAAGCGAATGCGCGTGGGCATGGGGGTGCTGCCCGTGGTGGAGCGGGTGGGGGGGCAGCGGGGAGGAGGAAGTCGAAGGGGCCCCGCCCCGGCTTGCGTAGGAGCCCTGCGGCTGCTGGGCGCCGTGTCCCGCGTAGTATGGAGGCTGCTGCTGCTGCTGCTGCTGTTGTTGCTCTCCCGGGGGAGGATACGCGTAGTTTGTCATTTTCCGGGCGTTGCGGACGGAAGGGTCCTCGTTTCTGTTTCTGTTTCTGTTGCTTTGAGCCGTGTTTGGTTTGGTTCGAAGAAGAACCGATCGGCTGTTGTATTGGTTCCTAGCCTTCCTTCTTTGTTCTCTTCAGCGCGACGCCTGCAACAGTTTTGCCACGTGGTTGCAGGAAAGATACACACCAGTATCCTCCAAGGAAACGACTCGAGTGGATCTCTGTCGATCTGCCTGCAACGTATCCCTGTCTATGGATATCGACAAGCAATGACGATTCCCCAAAGCCAACCAACAAAACGAGAATGCTCTGAGCTGTCTAGAATGCAATCGAATCCCTACCAAGCCATTAAGGAATCCGTGTGATATCTGCCGTAGTTGTTGCGTGTTCTATTGTTTGGTCGTATAAGGTTGCCTCTGTTGTGTCCCTGTTTGATTCCTGGTTGCGCAGCTGGGCCAATGCACGTGTTCCGCTGCGTTGCGTTGCCTTGCGTTGCCTTGCGTTGATCTATCCCGTTGTTCCTACAAAACAAACAATCCACCGACGGGAATCCAAGCGCACATTGTTTATTGTGGAAGGGATACCCTTCGCTTCCCTCGGCCGTCGTTTTCGGCCTCCCCCCTGCCCCCCGCAACGAATTTTGATGCCGTCCGAGCTTTTCGGAACAAAAAATGAGGAGTCTTAGAAAGGGCGCTCAAAACGAGTCACAATTGAGGCCAACGTCGATTTGAGTCGTAGAATTTGGAAGGAATCGCATTCGATGTATACAACCCCGWAGGTTGTATTGGAGGCCCGAACGGATGATTCCGGCTCGAAAGCCGAGGTGCATGCCGAGGAATGCACGAGTCGTTGCCGGGACCGGCACGCTACAACCGGGTCGAACGAGTCGAGTTTTGAGGTGCTTGCTGTGCCCCGGAACACGAAACATGCCTACGGGTTCTGGTACGAGTTACGGTGGTACATTCGTACATTGTCATCCTTTAATCTAATGTATGGTAGTACAGTACCGTACGTCATATTCATGTATGAGTAACATACACTAGCAGATAAGAACGCATCGTACTATCCCGCGATTGGCSAAACGGTTTGATATGTGCGTACTGCACCTTTATTCGTACTGAACGTACGGTACGGTACAACCACAAAACGGAAAGCGCCAACAAACCTAAACGAACCTTGGCATGCCGTACGTTTCCTACTGTACCGTATGGTACAGTACATTGTACACCACCAGAATGTAGAGTGATAGAGCTTACGTACATATAGTACTACTGTAAGGTATGATCGCTGCGGTACATACCTCCAGCTCGAACGGGGAGCACTCGGCAAAGCATCTGCATCTCCTTGCTCCCCGCCAACATTCCGATGTACGACTACGAGTGCGAATACCAGTTGGTACCAGTACTTGTACATTGCTTGTGTTYATCCACAGAAAGCAATCCGAAAAGCCTGGCATTCCTAACGAAGCACGAGTCGCCCGGCCAAACGGAATCGAACCGTTCAACAGACGATCGAGACGCGAAGAGAAACGCAACGCAACGCAAAGAAAAGCCTCCGGTGTACCGTACGCAGAACGGATCGGACAGGCTCCAAACAGGTTTTGTTTCCCGTGCTCCGCGACAAGCGACTTTTTCGTTCCGCCAACCAACCAACCACCATGCCGTCGGTGTCGTATCTTCCGCCGACCATCGCGCAGATCTATGCAAAG
This sequence comes from Pseudo-nitzschia multistriata, assembly GCA_900660405.1. Taxonomy (NCBI): domain Eukaryota; phylum Bacillariophyta; class Bacillariophyceae; order Bacillariales; family Bacillariaceae; genus Pseudo-nitzschia; species Pseudo-nitzschia multistriata. The sequence continues at coordinate 136,009 of CAACVS010000663.1, read as the reverse complement.
GCGCTGTACGATCCCCGGCCCACCACGACCGTCGTCGCACAGAAACAGCTGGCCTACGCACTCGGGTATCCCATGGACTGGAGGGTGGAGCGCACCATCGTCGAAGAGGGGGGAGGGGACGGGGACGGCACGTCCAAGAACGAGAACGAGAAGAAACCCGCCACCATAGTCATCAAGGACCGAATCCACGCGCTGGGGGGCAAACGGAACCAAACCAAGTACACCTGGCTGAACCACGAAGCAGCCCAAAAGGCGGCACTGCTCTTCGAAAAGGAGGGGACCCTCGACCCGCGTGCCATCGAAGCCAACAACAACAACACCGGCGGCAGCAGCAAGGCAGGCAGCAACGACACCGGATCCCACCTGCTCCCGGCCACCGCCCTCTTCCAAAAGGGCGACGTCGTCATGGTCCGGTACGAGGGGGAGTGGTGGTCGGCCACGGTCACCAAAAAGCCAAAGAAAAAGAACGACGACGAGTTTTTCTACAGCGTCCTCTACCACGGGGACGACGCGACCCAGGACGAGATCGCCGAGGAGGACCTCAAGCCGGGCGAGGATCCCTCCGAGGTGGCCGTCTCCCTCGGCCTGGACGCCACCTGGACCGCGACCCGGAACGGATCGCGCTTCGTCATCACGGCGCCGTGCGGGACCGTCTTTTCCTCCAAGAAGGCGGCCCGCAAGCACCTCCGGGAGCTGGCCAACAAGAAAAAGGGCGGCGGCGGGGGKTCGGCCAAGAAGAAAAAGCGCACCAAGCCGGAGGAGGAGGACGCCGGGGATCCGCCGTGGAGGACGGGGGGGCACGATTGGATCGGGAGAAGGGTGTTCTGGACCTTCAAGCACAAGGCCTCCGCCCGGAGGCAGATCGCCATCGAACAGATCGGCACCATCGAGGGCTACATCGACGCCTCCGACACCGACAAGGTACGGAATCTTGCAGCACGGCACCGGGGTCCGCTTTTCTGCTTCGTTTTGGTGCATACCAGAAACGAAAGGCGGAAACGCCGTGGGTGGAACAATTTGGAAGAAACGTCATCCCGTCGCGAGTGTTGTTGCGTCTCGCTTTTGTAGCGCATGCCCTGCTTGATTGGCATGACTCACCATTGAAATTGGACTTTTTTTTGTATTTCGCGTTTTCTTTTGTTTCGTTTGGTTCCCTTTCGTTCGCCCAGGACGGCAACCCCGGCTTTGTCTCGGAAAAGACCGGCGAGCCCGCCAACCTCTTTCACGTGGTCTTTGGCGACGACCCGGGCCATCCGTACGCGCAATACCTGCTCCACAACACCGACGTCGAGGAATTYGAGATCGCGGAATGTCTCCTCCCGGAGGTGGCGGCGGCGCCGAGCGGTGGCGGTGGGGGAGGAAGCAAGTCGCCGTCGAAGAAAAAGAGGCGCCGGTAGTCGAGACGACGAGCAGGGAGTGAGCGATGCGGGTTGGATGGATGTTCAATTCCACTGTATATACTATAACTATTAAGGGATTAAAAAAGCAATCACGGATGTCTGTATTCTCAACAAGCTGAGATTCTTGTACAAGAGAATAAGTTAGTGGAGAAATAGGCATTTCCGCTTGGAAAACAGAGTTTACTTTTTTGTTCGATCTTATTCTTCTTTCATAGAGATATCCAAACCTTTTTGCATCACCAAAAGATGTGCAGTGGGCGTGGTCATAACACTCAAGCTCCGTCACCAATTTTCTAGGCACGTTTCCTATCAAAACAAGGCTCGACTTGTACTACTAATACAGTACAGTATTTCATTTCTTGTTTGGCACTATGCCAATACTTCTTCCTGGATTAACAAACCACTATTCACATTTTTACTTGTCCATATTATTGATAATGTTGTTCACACAACTTACTTCTAGTATCTGAAACAAATGGTGCATAAAAAATTGTTTTGATAGAATTTTCCCTTCAATTATGGAAAAAATGAATAAAAAGAAACAAACACCTCTTCACAAGAATTGGAGTCTCATCAATATTTTGTATTCCTTTGTTATCATGTTGACATATCACAAGGAACAGCCACTAAAACACTTTTTTTKATGACCAGTAACATACTAACAACTTGCAGCAAAAAAGAACTCCATTTGAAACGCCATTCCAACATTCTGGACAGATGTGTGACTCTGATACTGTACTAACAAACATACTACTACTAGCATCATTAAAATAATATTGGATTTGATTAGTTTGGCAGAAAAGAAGTATTTGAATTGCCCAAACATCATGGAGGAACAAAAAGGTGCATACTAGGAGACMATTCATTTCAAACAGAAGAACAAGGAAGAAGTACCACTAGTTGTTGTATTTTCACTACTACAAAAGGAAAAAATCCATACTTATAGTTGTAGTACTAGTACTACTAGTACTAGTAGAAAGGATTGAAGAAGAACAGTTTTTTGGGATAGGAGGAGACAAGGTAGTAGTACTAGGAGTGTAATGCAATAAAATTAATCATATTTACTGCTACTAGCAGAATTGTTAGTCACAGTGTAATTCTCCTTTGTAATGACATGTCTTTCTTGTACTAACACACAACTCATACTACTACTACTAGAATAAGAACTGACCCAAATGAAAAGTAGAAAATATTGATGAAATATAGTAGTAGTATGAAGAAGTAGTACTACTAATACTAGTACTGCCACCATTATAGTAATATTATAACAGTACTAATAGCTACTAATTGTATTCTTTGTCCTGGTGGTATTCAATAATGATTGCATTGCTACAATTCCATTACCACCACTATGCTGCCACTGTTCTTGTTGCATCATATAACTAATACTGCAAGTAGTACTGATTTCTAGTACTAGTACTGCAAACAAGAAGAAGCAACAAGGAGATCATGAATGATGATTAAATAGCAATGACAAAAGGACAAAGTTCTACACCAGTATATGTTAAGAAGAACTATTGAATCAGAATAGTAGAACTGATAGTACTAGTGATACAAGACAACAAGAAATACTAGTAAGAAAAGAGTGACCTAGTATAAATGTAACTCCTCTTRCATTGTTTTGCATTACATAATGTCATTTTGATTGATCTACTACATGAGTCAAAATTACATCTGAAAAAGCTGGAGAAATTAAAGTTTTCAACAAGAAGTAACATGAACTCTATCTATTTTTCATCTTGGGATGCAATCACGGCAGATTAGAGAGTGATGAAATCTAGGTTTCTGCTAATGGTGGGGGATTGTGTCAGAACAAGAAGAAGTGAAGCTGAGCAGTCAGATGCTGCTGCTGATGATTTTATTTTTCTCTCATCTGTGACTCAAGTGTTGGAAAATGATGAAAAAATGGGAAATACTCAAGGGAACTTTGTTTCCATGCTGGTGTAACTATTGATAGGATGAACAACAGCAGTAGTGTATTTTAAAATGGTGGTAGTTACAACTAGAATAAAAATTGAGGCTTGATGATGTTGTCAAATACTAGAAACAACACCAGAATCAGGAGGATAGTGGCAGATTGTAACTGCCAGAAAAAACTCTGCTGCAGCTGCTGCAACTGGTTTAATTGKGGCTTGAATGATAAATATAGTATGATAGTTTTGTAGTASTACTACTTGATGATCAGTAAGCTCTTGAAATTCTGGACCTACTACCAGCTCTTACTGGTAGTAGTAGGAGTCGAGTAGTAATAGGCAATAAAGGAAGGTGGTAGGGCTTTGTGGGTTTTAAAGAGCTACTACTAGTAGTAGTAGTAGTATGGCAACAAGATGTCCAATTTTCTGAGATATGGACATACCATCAGAAATTCAGTTTTTGGAGGTTTATCTCAAATGTCATGATAATTTWATGCAAGTTGCTGTCTCAGCAAAAATAATGGTAGAGGAGAGTTTCACATGATGATGATACCACTACTAGTAGTACTTAGCAATGATTCTTTGTTTGCAAAAAAATACTCTTGAATTAATTCATGACATCAATTTGTAATTACTATGACAATGTGAGATGCATAGTTGCAATGGGCGGCTTTGCACACTTCATACAGTAAAAAAATTCATGTGATGCTGGATACTAGTACTACTAAATAGTTTCTGTAGAAAACAGAAGAAACAACATAGTATGCTGGCTCATTGATGTCCCAGGAAATAAAARCTATGTTTTGGCATGCTGGGATTGGTGGGTATGTGGCTGATTCACATGGGGGCCTTCCATCAGCATTTTTTTATGAAATGATACTAGTAGGCGCTTCCTGTACACCCCATAAAACTAGAAGAAACAAAACACACAAAGAGAATTTTTTCTCATTCTTGTTTCAAAGAAAGCAATAATCTCATTGTTCTTATTTCTCTTTGATACTACAACAAAGAGAATAGTATTCTTGCCTAGKAGTAGCAGTAGTATTAGTAGTAGTACTAGGAGGAGAACACAATGAAGCCACTAACACCTGCTCTATTTAATTTACTACTTATTGAAATGATGGGGGTGTTTTTTTACTTGTTCAAACAAAGACAAGAATCTTGTCTAGACAATAATATTCTCTTTCTTGTTTAGAAAAAGATTTTGCCTCTACATGATTCTCATTGTTTTCCAGGTGTTAAAGCAAAGATAAAAAATAAGAATGTGAGCTGCCTGGGTGATACTCCTTCTTTCTTGTTGTTTCTATTTGTTTAGACATTTGGAGAATAAATGAGGGAAAACTCTGATTTTGGTTGGCAACTTTCTCCTTCCTTAACAACTACTTCCTCTGGAGTATAAGACATGGCGGACAGGCAGAACTGGAATTGAAAAAATGAAAATTTGATTTTTACCATTGTCAGCAGCAGCAGGAGATGAGCCAATATAAAATTTACAAGCAAACAAATGAATGAAAACAGGAGGATAATTCCAGCAGCAGCACCACCACAGTAGCAGACCACAAGAATAATTTCTTCTTATTCAAAGAGGACTACTAATATATAAGAAAAAGGAAACCTAGTAGTACTACTAGCACTAGTACAAGTAGTATTGGTACTAGTAGTACTACTAGTAGTGATCATTCTGATTATTGGAACTAGTTTTTTTGTTGGAACTACTAGTATTGAGGAATAGATACCAATAGGGGTCTAGAATTATTGTCACTATCATCAGCAGCATCCACCAGCAGCAGTTGGAGGATGGTGGTGGTAAGAAGAAGAAGAAGATMAACAACAAGAAACAAGAAAGAACAATCAGGCCCCTCCAGAACCCATGTAYACAGCCCCTTTTACAAATTCCTGCTCCCCTAGAAAACGTGGATTATTTTTGGTGAGAAATAACCCAMACTTAGACACGGCACATCATGGGTTATTTTTGGTGAAAAGTAACCCACAAATAACCCACAAATTTAGAATMWTTTTGGTTAGAGGTGTTCACTATTGAAATCCTTCATGTCAATTAATCATTTTTGTTGTTGTTTGAAAGAAGGCCCAGCAGATTCATGGGTTATTCATGGGTTATTTCTTGTTTCTTGTGCAATAACCCACTATGGGTTTGTGGGTTTGTAGCTTTTTTTGTGAAAAATAACCCACATTTTAGAAACATAGATTATTTCATGGAAAAAATAACCCATGAGATCACCCCCCTTATTGTTTGACTTCAAAGGGGGGGGAACAAGAATGSGCGTGGTGTCGTGGGTTCCTCTGGAGGGCCCACCAGCAGCACCACCAGAAGAAGAATGACTAAAATTAGTGACATTTAGGTATTTTAATTCAGCAATAGTTTCCTATTGCTTTCCCACATTACATTCTCAGATTATTGCTACTAGTAATATTAGTAGTTCAATAAACCACTACCAGTGCTAGTAACAACAATAGTACTAGTAGTAGTAGAACCTTATCCTTATTTTCATAGAATTAGTACAGTCTGGCCGTCATCCACAATAGCGCGCGACGAAAGATTTTAGCGGATCTCTTGATTCGTTTTTTTGATTCAGGTGATGGATAGATCGCCGCCATTCAAAATAAGAAATCGATGGTCGATTTTTGCACCTGCCTCGTTCGAGGTATCTGATGGGCACGAACCGTGATGCAACGGATCATCTCGCCTTTCGAATTTTCGGCCCAGAGTGACTTCAAACTGTTGGTTCTCGATCACATTCCATCATTTCAATATTCGCTTGAATGCACTACTTCGGAAGGGCAACCTATCGCAATCATACCAATCTCCAAGTAACAATTCTAATAGCAGCTTTTGTCTTGAGCACAGCGTTCCACCTCGTACCCACCACCTACTACCTTTCCAACACGTGCCAGCATCGAATTGACTTCCATCGAAACTCCCAACCACTATACAACACCATGAGCTCTCCAGAGACCGAAGAAACCGAACCGAAATTCGCCAACACCTCCGGCAACGGAGAAATCCCCTCCTTCAATGGAGACGAGCAGGCAAAGGCTACCGATTTCGCCAATTATTTCTGCTCGTATGCCCAGCTCTATCACCAAAAGCAGATGCTTGCCGACCACAACCGAATGGCGGCCTACCACTCGGCAATCCTGGGGAATTCGGACGTCTTCAAGGACAAGGTGGTCATGGACGTGGGAACCGGATCGGGGATTTTGTCCGTCTGGGCGGCCCAGGCCGGAGCCCGCAAGGTCTACGCCATCGAATACACCGACATGGCGAAGCACGCCCGCCAGGTCATGAAGGCCAACGGCGTCGAAGACATCGTGACCGTCATCCAGGGGGCCGTCGAGGAGATCAAGCTCCCCATCGAAGAGGACTCGCTGGAATCGGACTGCCCCGAACACCCCGAGCGCGTAGTGGACATTGTGATCAGCGAATGGATGGGTTATTTTCTTCTGAGGGAGAGCATGCTCGACTCGCTGATCCGGGCCCGCGACAAATACCTGAAACCGGCCACGGGATTGATGTTCCCCTCCCACTGTACGATGTACGTTGCCCCCGTGAACGACGAAGAAGAACGGCGAATCAACTGCAGCGACCAYGCGGCAACCATGTCCGACTGGGACGAATTCCAGGAGACRACCAAGCAGGTCTACGGCGTCAACATGGAGGTTCTGAAAAAAGACTTTGACAAGGAGCAAAGGGACTACTTTTTGTGGAGCAGCCGGTGGCGCGAGCTGCCGCAAGAATCCGTCCTTGCGAACCCCAAAGCCATCAAGTACTACGACATGATGACGTGCACCGTGGAGGATTCGAAGGGGGTCCAGGCGAGCGAGGAGCTGAGCTCGTTCGAGTTCGGCGTGAGCGGGGACCGGAAGCAGGGACCGATATCGGGCATCGCCGGGTGGTTCACCTCCGACTTCAAGTCGAGGACGGACGAGGGAGGCGGCGACGCGCCGAAGCTGTCGGCCCCGGCCTTCCTCTCGACCGGGCCGGAAAACGGGTACACGCACTGGGGCCAGCAGGTCTTCTACTTCCAATCGGGGATCCCACTGATGAAGGGCCAGACGACCCACCTGAAGGGGGGGCTGGAAATGACGCGCACCAAGGAAAACGCCCGGCTGTACAACTGCCGCATCAAGCACACCGCGACGAGAACCGCCAACGAGAGCGGGAACGTCTTGATGAGCAGCGGCGAGTCGGAGCAGGTGTACATGATTCCGTAGACCAACCACCTCGGAAGCGACAAACGAAGATAAAAACCATACCGAGGCATGCCACCCGCTCGTACCACACAAAATCACAGCACAGCACATCACATCACAGCAGAGCACAGCACGTCACACCACAGCACACCACACCACAGCACGTCACACACATACTCAAAATTTTCGTCGTCATTCATGTCTAAATACAGCACACAGTAACCAATTCACGGTGCTGGGTAGGGTAGGAATARCTCTGCGCAGCATCGATTTCGAAAGGCAGCAAAACAGTAGGGAAACAATTGTCAAACAACAGGGTACAGAACATCTTTCATTKATGAAGAAACAGATCGTACGAAAACGTTTGGGAAGACTTGTTTCTTCGTTCCTTCGATCGACAAAGATTGCAACGTCGTAAAATACTAGTTTCTTCCTTCATTCCTTCTATCACCATAGCGTCTRGAACAAAAGCAGTAAATACGCGAAACGTTCACGTTTGTAGAACAGGAATGGATGCCACGAATGAATTCCGTTCCTGGCGTTGTTCAAGCACCGTTGGCACAAAGCCGTGTAGCAGAAATGAATGATGAATGTTTGTGTGTGTGCGTTGGTGTGTTTGACGGAGTATAATCTATACTATAATTTACATACCGTAATTATCGATGTATATTGTGTGCAGTCGGTCCAATCGTTYGGGCGGACGAAACGACCAACCATCCCGGTGGTCGATCTACAMCGACGCCGACATTCCCTCGCTCTTCAGTTTGAATCCCACGTTCGATGGGGTTTCCGTTTGTCTTTCTTCGCTGTTCCGCTTCGTGTCGTCCAAGGATCTCCAGCGGTGTCCTCGTTGGCTTGTTTCTTTGTTGGATCGCACGCGTGCTTGCCTATTCCTCGTTCTTATCCTTGCGGCCCCAGAACTCGAGGGGCTTCTCGAGGCTCTTGTTCTTCATGCGGGAGACGGGCCTCAGCTGTCCGTTTTCGTCGGTGATCCACTTGTAGTTCCCGCCGCTGTTGACCATGTAGTCCTCCTCGGAATCGGCCACGTCCCGGTCCTGCTTTTTCATGGCGTCGTCCTTCCCGTAGAAGCTCGATTTTCGCTTCCCGTAGTAGGCGGCCCCGTTTCCCAGCCGGCGGGCCGTGGCGTCGTCGACAAAGGCGTCGAGCTCGGCAAAAAAGTTGGAAATGGCGCCAAAGACCGGGTTGCCCTTGTTGTTGTTGTTGCCACCGGGCTGTTCCGCGGAGAGCCGCGTTTGGCTGGCGGTGCCGCGGGTGCCGGCGACCGGGCCGGTGGCGAATCCCTCGGTGCCGCGGGCCGCGAGGAGGCACAGGAGGAGTGCGGAAGCGAGAAGGACCGCGGGAGAGGATTTCATCGAGACAGCCATGGTGTGGGTATCGTTCGGTTCGGTAMTGTGTGTGTTGCTGTGCGTGCGAATTGGATTCTTRGAGCTCTTGGAGTCTGCTGGATCGCCGGATCGGTTGTGTCAGTCGCTCACCCCGGCTTCGACGGACCGGGAGGCATTGGATCCCCCTGACAGAAAAAAATCGCCGTGGTAGTTAGCTTGCTTGAAATCGCGAGTTTGGGGAACAACGGAGCGAGAAAATTCTCCTGAGGTGGTCTTCTCCTTGTKKTMGTAGAARCAGATAGGTTGAACGTAAGGGACTGTACGTTACGGGTACTTTTATCATGCGACCGTACGGTACCCCAACTGGTAGTACCGGTAGGTATTTCATACGTGGGTAAAAAAACATACCGTACTACGGCACTCTCGTTGAACAGAGTGTATCGTATGTACTCGTACCGTAGAAACGTGCATGGCTTGTCACTAAGTTTTCCGCGTGCCCTGCACACGACACGGCCCGTCAACGTACGGTAACATACCTTTCGTATTCCTACTTCGATTCGAAGTACAAGAATGTATGTGCACTGTAAACCCCAACCCCAACCCCAATCCCATGTGCTGTGCTGCGCTCGTATGCATGTTGTACCGTACGTTAAAGAATTGGTTCCTCTAGTACGTAGTAGTATTACGTGAAGTACTTTGCTATTGAGGCGCCACGATTTCACGAATTGTGCGAAAGACTTGAGCAAACTCTATTTTTGGTAGGAGGCAGAACACAAACCATTTGGTGCAAATGAGTTGCCACATGTGGAGTAAGGAATAGCAGAAGGAATACTCGTGCTACTAGTAGTTCAGAGTTTGATTCGGACACCGGAGGAAGGGACGTAGTGTTCTGATGCACCTATCTAACAAGCGTAGCCTTGATAGCTCAGTTGGGAGAGCGTCAGACTGAAGATCTGAAGGTCCTGTGTTCGATTCACAGTCAAGGCATTATCTTTTTACTACATCATCGATATGGAGATGGAGGGCTTTTTACTCTCACACGTTTTTTAGTTTGTCCCGTCGCTGCATACCGGTACCGATACAACCAACTCTCTCAAAACAAAACWGAAGACATCAAAGCAAGGCAAAGCAAACCAATCTGGTACTACAAGACAACACATACCACACATACCACACAAACCCCGGTGAGCCATGGCTTTTGACCTTCGCAAGCGGTGTTCCCTTGCGTTCCTCGCGCTGTGGGCGGCCACAGCGGTGGCATCGGCAATGGTGGCAACAACGACGACAACGACGACGCCGACGACGTCCACCACCACGTCCCTCGCAGCGGTCCCCCCCGGATCCCCTTGCTCCGCGGAGGTGGTGGGGGCGACCGGCCGGATGGGAACCTTTTGGCTGGAGCGGCACTTCTCGCTTTCCCCCTCCCTCCCCGGCCCCGCGGTGGCCTGCCCCAAGGGGTCCGTTCCCGGGACGCGGACGCCCCCCGGGGCCCCCATCTACGTCGCCACCCCCAGCGGCGCCTACGGGGAGATCTACGAGGCCACGCCYTTTTCCCGGAGGAGGGAYCTGGTCTTTGCCGGGAACCCGGGCCTCCCGATCGACGACCGGTTCGGGGAGGCCACGGTCCTGGTGCCGCACTTTTCCGTCCTGTACGAGAACCAGTGGGCCAACAGCGAAAGCGAAAGCGACGGCGAAAGCGAAAGCGACTACTCGGCCCGGTCCGCCATCCGGGTCGACACCGACCCCGAGCGCTCCCCGCCCACCTACGTGTACGGGCGCCACGCCGAAACCGTCGCGGGGGTGCTMRAGGCCAGCGGGATCCTTCCGGAACCCTGCGGCTCCTTTGGGAGCCTAAAGGCCCACTCGGGCCGAAAGCTCCTCTGGGCCTCCTGCCTGTGGCTCCTCTGCCACGAGGCCCGCGGAAACGGAAACGGGAACGCCCGGCCGCTCACGGTGGGGGAGGTCCACGCCACCAAGAAGGACGACCTGGAGAAGCTGGTGGACGAGCTCCTCCCGTCCCTGGGGGAGCTCCTGTTGTCCGGCACCAACGACGACGCCGCCGATTGCGCCGGGGTCGCAGGGATCCTCGACCGGGGGGCCACCCTCGCGTACCTGAGAAACTATTCGGAGAGCATCCCCGGGGCCGTCCCGAGCGTCGACCTCGCCCGAGAAGAGTTCGCCGACCGGAACGGGGTCTGGCTGCGAAGAAGGGGTGGTGGTKGGGGCCGGAACGAGCAGCCCTATCACCGGGAGCTCCTGGAGAAGCAGGGCCTCGGGGCCGGCGGGTTCGCTCCGGGTGCCTAGGCGCACGAGCTGGCAGCGCAACCAAGGGGGCGGGGAGGTTGTGGCATGGACGAAACACATGAAACATTCCGGGCGTTGCATCGACCTTTCCTTCGTAGCTGTACGATGCTCGAGCAGCACGGAGGAGAAACAACAACAACACTTGGAGTTGTTCGTTGCAAATAAGTGATTGTGTGCTACTTATCTTAATCTAGTTCGAGACGTTTACTACAGTAGTTTGTTGTGGTGCAATGGTGGTGTATTCTATTTTTGGATTCTTTGTTGGTTCTCTAACTAAGTATTGTGGCGGTACACTATGGCACAGCCCCCCGCCCCCCGGGTCTTGGTGGTCCGGGCTCAGGCGGCAATCGCGGACCAGTGGTACGACCTCGTGCCGTCGATGGAGCCCCCGGTGGTGCTGCCCGAGGACCGAAAGACGGAAAACCGGTGGGGCTTGCCGCTCCCGCTGCTTGCGCTCTTGGCCTGCAGGGCCTTKCGGGTCGCCCTGCGGATCTTCCGGAGCATGCGGTGGTTGTCCGAGACGGGCTCAAAGGAGCAGGACCAGACGTACCCGGTGGTGTTGGCCACCGGCACCGCCGGCGAGGTTCGCTCGAGGGTTCCCAGCCGGAGGACGTCGGATCGCTCCGAGGCCAGGACCGACCGGACAACTTCCATCGTGGGCCGGTGCGAAATGGTGGGGGACCAGGCGTTGGAGAGGAGCTCCCGGACGCGAGAGGGAAGCCCCAGGGGGACAAAGGGCCGGACGCCCCTGCAAAAGACCATCTCGTCGTGGTCCTCGTCCGTAATGTCGTCGTAGGGCTTCTGCAGTGTGAGGATCTGGTGGGCCAGCAGCGCGTAGCTGTAGACGTCGGCCTTGAGGTTGTAAGCCTCCCGGTTGGCGCACTCCGGAGACATGTACCGGGGGCTGCCGACCTTCTGGGTCATGCGAAAGACCTCGTCCTCGGCCTTCGTTGGGCGGAGGGAGCAGGAGGAGGTGGCAAATACCTCCGAGTCGTCCTCTCCGCAAAAGTCGTCTTCGCGGAGCTTACTGGTGGGCACCACGCGGGCAATGTCAAAGTCAAAGACCTTGAGGATGCCGTCGGCGTCAAAGCCAATGTTGTCGGGCTTGAGGTCGCGGTGCATCACGTTCTTGCTGTGGAGGTAGGCCAGGGCATCCGCTAGCTGAAGAGTCACGTCCACTCGTTCTTCTAGCAAATACGACTTGGCGAGGGCGTCGCGGTTGCGGTCCTCCTCGCTGGACCCGTGGATGCTTCCATCGCAGGAAGACGCCTGGGTGGTGGCGGTCCGCGCCGAGTCCTCGAAGAGGGGATCGGTCTTGTTCTTGGAGGACCGGAAGAGAGAGAGCCTCTTCCTCCAGCCCTTGCCGTTGGCGCTTCGGGTGGAAGACAAGAGGCTCGCGTCCACAAACTGGGCCGTGGCGTCTGACTCGCACTCCGAGGCGAAAAAGAGTTCCCTGTGGCGCCTCTGCCACCTCGAGAGGCGGTCCGTGAGGGTGCATTCCAGGCGCTCCAGCACCAAAAAGTAGGAATCGTGGTGCCCGTTGAGGTACGAGTTGACCCCGTAGTTCGAGGCCACGGCGTGGAGGCGAATCACGTTCGTGTGCGAAAGGGTGGAGAGAATGTTTCCCTCCTTGACCAGGTCGGCCGCAGAGGCCGCAAAAAGGCCGTGGTTGTCGTAGAGCTTGGTGCGAAGGAACTTGACCACCATTCGGTCCGTTTCGTCGTCCTCGTACTCCTCCTCGATTGCGGGTTCCTCGCCGGCGATCGACTGGATCGCATAGACCGAGGAAAAAGCCCCCCTTCCGAGCACGTCTCCCAGCACGATCTTGTGGTGGGGGATCACCCGCGTGGCCCAGTGGTTCATGGTGGTGTAGTCCTGCGAATCCGTGGAGTTGTTGTCCTGCCCCCGCAATCGCTTGCGGGCGTACTTGACGATCCGCTGGCATCGCTGCGGAGTGAGGTTTTCCGGCTTTTGGTACAACTGAAAGGATGGCATGGTCCGTCTTCTTCGCTCTTGCTTCGACGTGTTCTTCTTCTTGTGGCTGCTGCTGTTGCTGCTGCTGTTGCTGTTCTTGCTGATGTCGTTGTTTAGTTCATCGGCGGTCATGATTGGTTTGGGTATGTTTGGTTGCTTTTGTGGTTGTTGCTTCTGTTTCCTTTCGGTTGGTGGGAGTTTGGTTTTATGGGAGGTTCCGAATGAGAGCATTTCTTGTTGCGCTGGCCCTCGTTTTTTGGTTCGTGGGGACTCTTATGGCTCAGATTAGCGGTTTTAATGCGGTCGTGGTCTGACCGATCCTGGAGACAAAAAGTATCACATGGTACCGGCCGGTACAGCGAGCGACCAAGTTCAAATTGAATGTAATCGTAACTTCAATGGCATACACCTGGGCAATTATAAGGATGGTCGAAGGGGAACACAAATGAGCTGCATGGCAGAAGAACAAAGAACAATGGTACATACGGTATTGGATTCATCAGGTTGAACTTCAACCTCCAAAAACATTACCACACATATTATATAAGCCTTTTGAGGATCAACGAATTCCGTCGAAAAATTCCCAGTGAGGAGAATGCACCTTTCTCGCCTTCCAACTCGCCGACTTTGGTCTTGAACACAAGGCAAACGTACCTGGGAATCGATCGTGGTTGTTCCCAGGGGTCATAATGATAGACCCCTGTTGGTTTTAACAAAAAACAGGTTGTGTTTGGCGTTCCTGCCGGCACGCCTATTGACAACGTTGGGCAAGGGTTCGCTTGTGGTAAAAAAAAAGACGAGCCGTGACCTTGAAGGCGGAAGCGATGCTAGGGTGAGGTCGTGCGCGACGGTACAACACGGAACACTTCTTCGCCACGTGGTGGAACGTTCCCAGGAGCTTCTGTTGGATTCTTGAGGAAATTGTATGGCAATAGTACTGGTACCAGCGAGAAGAACTGCATCGTCCATACGGGTACTGTTCGCATTCGTAGTTTTGAATATGCATAGAAGAATGACCATCACGCAGTACATCACTCACGTGGCTGACCTGGCACTAAAAACCAAAAACCTGGAATTACGAATTACATGTATGGACTTGCTCACCATTTAAGGCACCGCTTCTGGTCTCAGGTCGCAACAAAACATAGTACGTACCGGTACCGTACTGCAATGTAGTCTCCATTCATATGTTACTTAGGTAATAGTACCGTACATACATACCCATATCGAATCTCGAGGCAGGAGACAGGAGACAGCTCGCCCGTCAGACATCCTGTGGTATGTATGATAGATACCTTGATAAAAACTCGAACGTACCACGTGCAGACATGATCGATTGGCTTCTGCGAGGATCTTTGTCGTGCTCGTACTTTTTGGGGAGAAAAAGCAACGGCCCGATCAATTCGAAAAACTCGGAACGACGAACAAAGCATGGTACTACTGTATCGACCACGATCGACATCGCCATAGACATCACCAGCACTATCGCCATTGCTATCGCTATCCCTGTCGCTATCGTTGCATCAATACCAACCAATGCCCCAGGCACCMATACGTTGAACAGGAACGAGTGCAATCGACAATAAGCAATCCTTGAAGAATTCCAAAGCAGAGCTGCGCAACAAGCAACAACAGCAACAACAACACACCATGCCTGAACCCACGGAGATGGAAATCGACTCGGAGGTCGTCCACGAGGCCGTCATGCACGACAGCAGCGTCCTCCCGGAGGACGAGGAGGACATCGAGGACCTGCTGGACCTCGTGGACAACGCCAAGGTCGAGTCGAACGACACGATCGCGCTGCTGAAGCAGGTGACGGAATCCCCCAAGACGGGCCCCAAGGCCACGCAGACGAAGGAACGGGCCGTCTACGACCTGACGCGGGCCTTTTGCAAGCAAAAGAACTACTCGGAGGTCGTTGCCTTTCTGGAAGCCTCCTCCTTCTTTCGGTCCGTGAACAAGGCCAAGTGCGCCAAGGTCGTCCGGCAGGTCCTCGACATTGTCTGCGGACTGGCGCCCGAGGAGTACGACATGCAGCGCGAGATCTGCGAGAAGGTCGTCCTCTGGTGCCGCCGGGAGAAGCGGACCTTTCTGCGGCAGCGTGTCGAGGCCAAGCTGGCCGGCATCCTCTTCCACCAGAACGTCTTTGCGGAGGCCCTGCTGCTGATCGACGAGCTCCTCGGGGAGCTCAAGAAGATCGACGACAAGCAGCTCCTGGTGGAGACGCACCTGATGGAGTGCAAGATCCACTTTGGCCTGCGCAACGTCCCCAAGGCCAAGTCGGCCCTCACCGCCAGCCGGACGGCGGCCAACGCCATCTACGTCGCTCCCAACCTGCAGTCGGAGATCGACACCATGAGCGGGACCATCCAGACGGAGGAAGGGGACTACAACACGGCGCACTCCTACTTTCTGGAGGCCTTTGAGCAGCTCGACCAGATGAACGAAAAGCCGCAGGCCACCAAGAGCCTCAAGTACATGATGCTCTGCCGCATCCTCGACTCCCTCACCAAGACGCTCAAACTCTCGGCCAAGGGGGCCATCGGGGTCGACAAGACGGGGGCGGCGAGCGGACTGGACATTAGCAACCTGGTGACCTCCAAGCAGGCCGTCAAGTACGCCGGCCGGGACCTGGAGGCCATGCAGAGCATCGCAAAGGCCGCCTCGGACCGTTCCCTGCGCGGCTTTGAAAAAGTCCTCGCCGAATACGACGCGGAGCTCCAGTCCGATCTGCTCATCAAGCACCACCTCAAGATCCTCCAGGAACAACTCCTGGAGTCCAACCTCATCCGGATCATGGAACCCTACTCCTGCGTCGAGCTCACCCACATTGCCAGCCTCATGGACCTGCCGCTGCCGCAGGTCGAGCGCAAGCTCTCGCAGATGATACTGGACGGAAAGTTCCAGGGGATCCTAGACCAGGGCAAGGGGCAGCTCATCATCTACGAGGAGGGCGAGAAGGACAAGGCCATGGAAAAGGGCCTGGAGGTCCTGGAACACATGGACGAGGTGGTCACGACCCTCTTTGAGAGGTCCAAGGCCCTCAGGACGCTCATGCTGTGACGACGGGACAGCCGGCAAGCCAGCCCGCGAACGGCCGCGCCGATGCCCATGGAACATACCGACCCCGCCCACGCAACTACAGTAGTAAAAAAAATAAAAAACACAATACACGAACCCGGTTTGCTGGCATTCGTTCGTTGCTGCTACGGATTCAGCAGACGTAGAATAGTATTGTCAATTGTGGTATTGAAAATAGATGAATGGGTGCCATTTCTCGTACTAGTAACATCACTACTAGTATTGCAGCAATCATAGTGCCAGCACGATATTCTGTAAAGAACGGAAACAGAGAACTACTTCTAGTAGATAAAACATCACTACTACTACTAGTCAAACAGTCTACGTGCTTCTGCCAACCTCCAAAAAATACCGGCACAAACGCCAAACACAAGGCGAACGAAGGAGATGTCAATTCGTGCAGGATGCTAGCCAATGGATACTTCAATGCACGTTCATAATGTTCATAATGGCCTCCGTCGAAATCGTCGACGTCTTTGCGGCCTTTCGCGGCTCTTCCCCGCCGCCCTCGGTACCCTCCGCGTTCTTTCGCTTCCGTCGCCTCTTTCGCTTTGCCTTGGCGGCGACGGGTGCGTCCTCCCTTCCTCCGCCTCCGTCGGCCTTCTCCCCGCCGGTCGTCTTGGGCTCTGGCTGGCGCGTGATCTCCGACAGGAACTTCTCCTCCGAGGTCGACAGGAGCTTCCCGACCCTGTGCCTCCACTCCTTTCGGTTTTCCGCGTACGCGTCGACCAGGCACGAGTCGACAACGCTCCGGCCCATGGGGTTCCCGTGCAGGCGGTTCCCCCCGGCCACGAGCTCCTCGACGAGCCTGGCCTTGTCGTCGATCTTCGGGAGCGCCCGAAAGAGCTTCTTCACAGTGTGGTGGCCCACCCGGTCCGTCGCGAGGGACGTCCAGGACCCGGCCATTCGTTCCCGGAGGTCCTTGCAGGCGCCCGCAAAGATCGGGGTCTTGACCGGGCCGTCCAGGATTCCGTCCATCAAACAACGGCTGCCGAGGCCGTCCCTGGCGATCGAGACCAGGTCCTCCGCTTGCAGGCCACCAATGATTCCGTCGAGGACGTCCTGGCACAGGCGGGGGGAGAAGCGGAGCATGTGGTGCACCGATCGACACCCCGCCGCGTCGAGGGTGATGCGCTGGTCGTCCCCGGGATTCCGCCTCAGGCCGATCAGCTCGGGGATGCAATCCTTCAGCTCGACGGAAGAGGCCTTTTTTCGTTGTTTCTTCTTCTTGCCGCCCTCCTCGGCGGTGGCTTCGGCATCGTTGCTTCCGCCGCTGCTCTCGCCCTTCCAGGAGAGAAAGCCCAGTCGGACCGCCTTGAGCAAGCCGTCCTGTTCGATCCGGTACCGGGCGGCGAGCTCGGTGGCCCTCCACAAGATCCCCCGGCGCTTTTTCGCAGGATCGATCGCCAGACCGCTGGAAACGACCTTCTCGGCCACCTTCAGAACCGTTTCGGCCTGTTCCTTGCTGCGAACGGTGGTCAGCATCGTCTGGACGACAAAGTTCGAAACCGGGTGCTCCGCGTAGTCCTGCAGCGTCTGGGCCGTCAGAAAATCACCGTATTTCAGGAGCGAATCGTAAAATCCGTCCGGGCACAGCCTCATGATGGTTTCCAGGACGTGGGATCCACGAGGTTCCCCGGAAAGGCCGTAGATGACGTCGCTGGCGTATTCCTGCTGGTCGGCCCCCTCCTGCCAGCACAGAATCCGTTTGACCGCCTTGTCCGCCGGGGAGCCCTCCGCATAGCGAGGCTCGGTCTTGGCGATCCCCATTCGAAAGTCGGCGATCGAGTTGTTGGCGTTTTTCTTTGCGGCCTCCGGGTCGGAGCCGTTTCCCTGGGGCACCGAGAATTCTTCCCGGGCCCCGTCGGCTGCATAGGTCAGCACCCGCACCAGGACAATGAGCAGGGGCCCGGCACTGGAGTGGCACGCGTGTTGCTGGAGCTCCCCGGGATCCTCGGAAGGGGTTCCTAGCAGAGCACTAGAGAGGGATTCAAGAGTCGAGGCAAACAAGCCCGGATCGACCCTGGGATTGGTTTGGTACACGACGTCCATGGTGCCGGCGTGGGGAGCGGCGTCTCCGGTGGGGCTGCTGGCATCGGCCCTCGGCTTTTTCTTTTTCTTCTTTTTGGGTTTGAGGCGGCCCCGGATCGCGCCCCCCGTCTGGTCGAATCGTTTGTTGTTGTTGCTGCCATTGCCGCCGCGGCAGGCTTCCAGGGAGACGCCCCCGAGGACGCACAGCAGGGTGCGGAGGACGTGCGAACCGCAAAGATGCACCGCGAGGTCCGGGCCGTGCGGCGAGAGCTCCTCGACGATCGCCTGGATGCAGTCGTGCAGCGACGGGAGTGACTGCTCGGTGCCCTCGTCCCGGAGCGAGGGGGGAGCTTCCTCGTGCATGGCGAGATCGGCACCTGTGTCGTCGCTGTGCGCCGAGGAGGACAGCTGCAGTATCGTTTGGAGGACGTGGGATCCATACCGGTGCGTTGCCAGGTGCAGGTAATAGCCCCTGCAGGCGTTCAGCAAGATCCGGGAGGCGATCTCGGAGTACGGGGCCGCGATCTGCGCAAGGATTTCGATCGATTGCGAGCCGTATTCGTCCCCCGCCAGCGACGCTATTTCGCCCTTGACTTCTTCCAGGGCGGAAAACGCCGCTGCCAGGCTCTGCGGGAAGAAATCGTCGTCGGCGTCGTGCTCGCCGACGTCGGCTCCCGTGCCCGCCCCCGAATCCTTTGACAGAAAGCGAGCCACCTCTTGGTGTGCGGAATCGATGTCCAGGGGAAGACCCCGCAAATAGGCTATTGTTTCGCTTGCCGGCCGTCTCGGACGATGGTATCCTTCGTCCATTTTCCGGTTCTTTGGTTTAGTTATTCCAAGTATTCGACGTTGCAAGAAGAAAGATTTTGCTTTTGTAGTGAATACAAGGATGTGTGTTCTTGTTCTTGTTGTTTGTCGCGGATCACGGAAACCAAAAATCTCAAATCGGGAACCGGAACGAAAAGGAAATCGATGGTTGTGATGTTGGTTGCAACATTCATATGGTACATACGTTTACATAGTACTCTGAGTACCGATTATCCAGTACGAAGTATCTAGTTTGACACGCTGATGTAAAAATTCTGTTCCGGCCAGCTCTAGTTCGGACGGACGGCTCGACAGATTTTGGAGATTCGATCTTCAAGCAGTTTTGAATCTTCCGTTCAAATTTTGGGAAGCCTGAGATGGGGCGGGCGGGATGAAATAGTTTTTCTTTTCTTTTTTCTCAGACAGAGCGACATAGTCGTACGGTTACCGGTACTTTAACTGGAGATTGACAAGAAGTACAAATACTTGTACTACGTACGGACGTAATTTTAAAATACCGATAGATAGTGCCTCTCCTACTTACCAGGTAGAGTATGGTACTTCTACTTCGTAACGACAACGAATACTTCTAATTATTTACGTTTGCTCTTGAAAATGAATTTACGAGAATCTCTCGTATGAGGCATGGTAACAGACTTTTTCTTCTGGGCGTCGTTTGTTTTCCTCCATCGATCCATTAAAATACGGTTCAAAACCGAAGATACATCACCTCCACTTCGTTTCGGGACTCCCAGCCACCTCGGATCTCGACGAATCGGATTGTGTCGCATTGTATCGGCGTACCGTAACACGCAATTTTTAGTCTTTTTCAAAAGTACGGTCCTTGGTAGGGTTGTCTTGGAAAGTACTTGTAATTGACAACTTGTTTTCTTCGTCTCTAGCGCATTCGAACACACGAGAAATAGCCAACTTTCCAACTCAATCTAGCCACGGTCATATCAGATTCGGAACTGTAGAACAAGGTCACTGAATAAAACACGGCAATAGGACGGAAAGACTGTCGAAGAGAAACAACGGCAATCGAACAAATTTCGCTTGGCAGACCGATTTTTTTATCCGTGGCCCGAGACATCATTTTTGTGGCTCCCTACCACTATTGTAATAAAGCTTTGAGTTATTGGTACGTAAATGCCATTCCAAGTGGTCATACACCCCTCGAGTCGTCGTCGTCGGTTGCATTTCATTGTCGCTCTCGTCATCGTCAGTCGTCAAGACTGTCGCCGGTAGGTATTTTTATGGAAAACGATTCTTTGACTTCTCCGACTCAATGTCACACCAAAACGGCAAACCTGTATCCTACGGCACGATTACGCCTCTTTCCAAAAATTGGTACTCGTAGTTGTTTGGCACAGCAATGAAAGGAGAAAGAAAACAAGCATGTCTCGAAGAACGACGATGCGATTTCAGTCGCAATTTCAACCTATTTGTGCCCCTCTCATCACAGTTTATCCCGCTTGTCTACTTCATCGGCTGTTGCCAATCTAAATCACATTATTTTCATTTTTGCTATTATGGACAGAGGAGACAACGGAACTCAGCAGGTAACGAAGAATCATCGAGTGATTCCGAAAGTTGTGAGAGCGAAGAAACAAAACAGCATAGTTAAGGTCGAGTTCTTTTGCGGGGGGAAGACGGAGAACGATTGAATACAATGGACCAACCAGCTTCAACGAATGAGAATGTGGGTTCCGGGGTGGGGTATAGCGTCGTGAACGATTTGATGCGAGTCTACGAGAATTTGACCMAATCCAGCACACCGCAGGCAAGAGTACCCGACGCTTCGAAGGCATTGAGTATTGCTTACAACACCAATAACAATGGAAACAGCAACAGCAACGTACCGGCACCACCAGCAGCGGCACCACTGTACCCACCACAACCTCCGATGGGGTATCCCATCCCACCACCTCCTGGGTATCAACAGCAGCAACACCAAATAGCATCGGCTACAACAACAGCACGAGCACCAAAAAATCCTCTTCACACATTATCAAAGGCACCTTCACAAGCACATCCAACCTCTGACAACAACCAAGAGGGAGATGGACCTCCAAACGCGGCCTCTTATCCACAGCAACAGCAACAACGACAGGGAACGTCTGCATACGCTCCTGCCCCAATGGGAGAAGCCCAGCCAGGTTCTCCCCCGCAGAGTGGCAACAAAGATGGAGGAAGCCACCATAGCGCACAACCCCCCGGAGAGGAAACACACCACGGAAACCATAACATAGTTAGGAGCTCTAGCATCATCTCCAACCAACAACAAACTGCGGATGCCTCTTCAGAGTCGGACAAGTCCGGTTCCGGGGGTCGATCTAGGAGAAAACGAAAGCAGCAGCAAGAAGGGGTAAATAGCAGCGGCGGTGGGAAGAAAGGCACAAGAAATAAAAAGTCCAAAAAGGAAGACGGTCGTTGGTCGAAGCGATTCACTTGGCCGGAAGATTTGCATCGCGATTTTGTGTCGGCAATATTTGACGTGGGATTGAAGCACTCCTCTCCCTCGGCCATTATGGAGCACATGCCAAAACACGAACAGATCACTACGGAGCGAATCAAATCGCACTTGCAAAAATACCGTCTCCATCGTGTCAAGTCCAAAAAGGAATTCATTTCCTCCTATGAAGCATCGTTACGTAACTTTCAGCAGAACCAAAGCAATGTGAGCACCCTGGTTTCTGGCAGCGGCGAAGTGGCTGCTCATCTGACATCTACAGCCCTTGGAACTAACAAGAATGGAAGTTCTGGAACGGTTTCGAAAGAGGGTGCCGATCATTCCAATGGCGCTCTGGCTGTGGTGCACAGTGGCGATCGTCCCAAAAATATTTCCCAGCCAATCGATGATGGAAATGACTCGTTGATGCTTCCCCAGCTGACAGAAGAAGAAAAGCAGTCACCGATAGGGGCTGCTATGGGATATTTGATGGGATTGTTCTTTTCCCTCAAGCAGCAACTCGTGATTCAGAGATCACTGGAAGCTTCGGGAGAAAAGGCCAAGGGGAATACGATGTTCTCGTCTTCCCCGGTTGCCATTGCCCCCGGGAGCACCAACATAATCCCTGCAGCAGCGACTGCCACTGCAGCTGCGGTTGCTGCTGGTGTTGAGTTTGCAGCGAATGGCACGATGCAACAGTCGCAGCAACTATCAGCCCCTGTCTCTATTAGATCAAAGATGGAGGAAAATAGCATGATGAAACGAGAAATGAAAAACCAAATGGCACTTCAAAACAAAATGAGAGCTCTCAAACAGCAAGAACTTGCGAAGTACAACAACATCAATAATCAGGAGGCTGTTCCAGATCCGGTAATGAATACTGCAGCTCAGCACGGCGGCAGCACCGACCCCCATTTTTCGGAGACTGGTGGAGGTATCGATAGAAGCAGCAACAGTATGCTAGGGGTCCATACCGTGAGAGTGGAGCAAAAGCAACACCAACCAATTGGTGGCAACAACAGCAATGCCGTTGTAGCAACACAGTCCGAAATGGCCGGAACTGACATGTCTTCTGGACAGGCATACTCAAACAACAACGACACCTCCATGCTTGATGCGGAAGATTTCTGGCACACGGATGTCGTTGACGAACAGCTCTTTGAATTTTTGATGAACAATTAGTTAATTTACAAGTTTATAATAGAACTATTGGATTGGCTTACTTAATGACCGATCTGCTAGATCACTGCATTTTGTCTTCTGACCATGTAAGTGTCTTCGTGTGGCTATGTCGCGAGCTACGGTTTGTTTCCTTAGAGCAAAGTCGTTTCTATTGWGGTCACCATACGAAAGGACAAGGATTTGGATTTTGTAATACTCTTGACAATTTTCAATTTTTAGTACAAGTAGAAAAATGAAAAATTCAGTTTTTTGATACAGTATGATATGTAAGGTACGTACGTATGGTCAGGTAGAAATGACTGACGATGATCAAGGTGAGTCATGAGTGTGAGTCAGTTTTGAAACTTTTGTGGAAAAGCATTCCCATCGAGTGAAATGTACGAGTAGTGCAAACGAATCAGTAGAAGCGTCAAGCAATCGATAATGAGAGACACAAAAACATTCCACCGCGAACTCCGAAACAATGATGAGCCTCAATTTCCGACTGGCGACAATCCTCTTGGGTGCTTCCGCTGCGTCTGCCTTTGTGAACCCGGCAACGACTTCGTCGATTCCCGTGCCAACGACCACACGGATCGAATCGTCGTCGCCCGCCGCGGCCACGGAGCCCAGGGATGCTGCTACCATCGCCGAACTGAAATGCGAAGCCGGGGGTTCCATCCTGGACGAAGCGGCAATGCTGAAGGCACAGAATTTCCCCGTCTCCCCGGAGGACCTGGTATCCAAGGCAAAGCACGCCCTCGTCAAGGATTCGGGCGTCCTGGATCCCTCCCTGTGGGCCGAGGATTTCGAATTCTGCGCCCCCTACGTTGGGCCCCTTTCTAGGGAGAAATTTCTGGAGGCCGCCAACGGCTTCAAGATCTACGACGCCTTTCCGGACTTTGACAACCGGTACTTCAACATACATCCCGATCCGATCGAGCCCGGGCGGGTCTGGTTCATGACCCGGCTCACCGCCACCAACGACGGGGCCGGATTGTTTGGGAAAAAGGAGCCCTCGAACAAGAATGTCGTGCTGCCCCCACAGATGTACTCGTTTTTGTTCAACGAGGAGGGACTCATCCGGGAGTTGACCGTGGGTTATCCCGTCGATCGGCGGCAGGGGAACACCGGCGGACTCGGGGGCATGTTCGGAGTTTTTTACGGCATCGGGCAGGCCCTGCCTTTTCCGGAGGGCAAGCCCTACCAGCTCTCACGTCGGTTCCGATTTTTCAACATGATTGGGGACTTGGCGGGCCGGCTAACGAAAAAGAAGGACTAAACGAAGAATCAGTGCATCGAATGATAGCGACTAGAACTTGTAAACTTTGAAAAAAAAAATGATTTTGTATTTTTGGGGCAATCACAAGTTTGATGGTCCTCTGCAATCGTTCCAAGCTTTCGAAGCCGCATTTTATCTAGTCCTAGTACTTGTCGGTGGTTTCTGAGTCCACGGCAGCTTCCTCCTCCCGGGCCTTGCTCCACTCGAATCCCTTGAGGGCCTTGACCCTCGTTCGGTCAAACCGCAGCGGCTCTGTTGTTTCCCCCGACACGGTCCTGCCGTTGTCCAAAGGGTGGCCGAGGCTCACCTTCCTACAGTACAGAAACAGCCCCTGCCGTCTCCGCACGCTGCCCTCCTGTTCCCCCCAGTACAGATCGTCGCCGAGGATGGGCGTCCCGAGGACCTTCGCGCAGTGGATCCGGAGCTGGTGCTTGCGGCCCGTTTTGGGAAAGAGCTTGAGGTCGGTCAGGACCCCGTTCACGTTGCAGGGGGTCGAGCCCAGCACTAGCACGTCCGTTTCCGATGGCTTGCCGTCCACGTCGGAGCGGATCGTGAACGAAAAGGGCGAGGATGCTGGATTGCCTTCGCCCGAGAAGATGATTTGTTGTTTCGGATCCTCGTTTCTTTCCGCCAGGGTCCCGATATCGACGGTTCCCACGACAATCGCCCGGTATTCCTTGGTGACCGTCTTTTCCTCGAAGGACCGACCGATCTCAACACAAGCCCTGCGGGTCTTGGCCACCACCACGGGTCCGGCCACTCGCTGGTCCAGCCGGTGCCGGGGCAGGGGTGCGGGGAGGGGCTCGTCGTCGTCCAAGCCGTTCCCGCCCGTTGACGGCGGAGTGAGCACCAGGGGCAAAATCTCGTCCAAGCAGAGGGACTTGCCAAGGCTCCCGGACCACGACATGGTGTGGATCCCGGCCGGCTTGCAAACAATGGCCATTGCGTCGTCCTCGTAGAGCACGCGGAGCGGCGAGTGAGACATCCCGCCGTCCCCGAGGGTTTGCAGGAGCCTCAGCCGGGACGCACAGAAGCGTTCCGCCCGCTTGGGATCGCCCGGGACGGTAGTTCTGCGGTCCGACTTGTCGTTGAGGTACCCCACGACGTCCCCGGAAACGACGAGGCGGCCCCCGGACACCCTGGCCCCGTTGATCGTCAGCGTTCCGGAACGGCAGGCCAGGTTGGCGGCGTTGGAGGTCGGCAGGCTTTCCGGAAAGATCCCCGGCGCGAAGTGGCTGATGCGGGTGCCCCGGTCGTCTCTGCCCTCGAGGTCGCCCCGCGTCACAACGACTTCCCGGACCGTGTTGGTGTTGCGGTTGGCCGTCTTCCAGGCGTCGAACCTCTCGCGGGCCTCGGCTACGGAGAGGCCGTCGAATCCGCGGTGGGTTCTACCGGCGTCCGTGTTCGCATGCCCCGAAAGAGCGGCGACACCCACCGAAATCGCCAAAAGCGAGACGATTGACCACAAGAATGCGAGCGAAACTGCCGGCAGACCACAATGCGCTCGACACCTTCGGTGGACCGCCACTCCCGGGCTGCCGATTCGACAACTCGTGGGACGGGGTTTTTCGTCTGCGTCCATCGGATTGGCCCCTTTCCGAACGGATTCTGTTGCGGTTTTCATGTCCGGACGGGGGTCGATTTTTGTATAAGGAATTGTGGTTTTCCTCACCGTGCGGCATTACAGAGTTGTGATTCTCAGGAGAGTAGGAAAAAATAGAAAAATCAAATTCCTCGTGATGTTTTCGAGAATCAGCAAGGAGTGATGGTTGTGTGGTACAACGGGGATGAAAAGACGACGATTTTTTATCATGGATGGAGAGGTATATTATGATATTATGATATGATAAGTAGGTAAGAAGGTACCATTCATAGTACATAGGCGGATGTAATTGTTATGTACCGATACTTCGTACTTCTACCGTATTGTGCATTCTGCCTTGGTTACGTTATGAACTACTACTATGAACCTAGGGATCAAGGTACCAGGTTAATAGCATACGTACGCATGCAGAAACGCATGTATTGTATGTACGTAAACCGTAAATATTGTATTTTGAGTTTTCAGTTTTCACCATCTGTTTCATTCCACCGTACCGTACCGTAGGATAAGATTACGTAGGTTTACGCACCGGTGCGATTCATTACTGCACGTTTCAGTTTTGGTAATCCTACTGGGACTGCTGACAGACGAGTTCCTAGGCGTAGAACTATGTACACGTGTACGAGAGGAAGTTCAATACAGTAGGCACATTACGATGGGGTCCCGCATCAAAGGACTGGTTACAAGTACCAAGTACTCGTACGAACGTAGTACCGTACGGAATATGAAAGTAATCCTCCGTCCAGTTTTCAAACTAATTTTTCATTCTTCGCACAAGAAACATTCGTCGAGCGATACTGGCGATTGGAGTGAACATCGACAGCGCCACAACGTCGCGGAGAGGGGAACACAGTAACACAGGATCTACAACAATCTCCGTAGCCCCGATTCAATGGCGTGCGAAACGGGAAGGAAGCCGTCGTCCCCGGGGGTTGTGATTCCGAGATCCCGGGCGACGAGGAGCACCGTTGTCTTGGTTTGTTCGCTGGCGTTCGTCGTGCAGCGCTGCGGAGCATGGTTGGTCCCCGGTGCTCCGCAAAACCATTCTCGTCCGTCTTGGAAAGAGGACAGTTTGGTTTTCCGTGGAACTCATCGGTTCGAGAGAGGGAGAAGAACCAGCAGCAGGATAAGAAATTCTCTGGTCGACGAATCCGGTACCGTCGGTGAAACCCCACCGCCGCCACCGGAGACGGTCGATGCGCTTTCTTCGCTGGCGCAAACGATTCTTGCCCTGCTCTCGGGCGACGAAGACTCGGCCAAGGCTCTTACGGGGACGGCAGCGGAGAAACGAGAGCTTATCGAGCAGATATTCGAGTCCTATGATGCCTGCGGAAGCGGCACGTTGTCCGTAGAGGAAGCCCATTCTTTGTTCATTGATCTCTCTCGGAGTATTGTGGAAGAAATCGCCGATTCCCCATCAAACGACACAGCAGCCGCACATTCTACCGGCAATGGCAGCGATGATAGCAATGAAGGCAGCGATGATAGCAACGAGGACCAACACCGTGGCAGGATTCAACAGGGCGAAGTGGCAAGATCCCACGCCAGGCGGGTTTTGGATGCCGACGAAAACGGGACGCACACCATCGAGCGAGTCGCCACCAAGCTGTTGCTCCTGGCCGACGAGGACCACGACGGGAAAATCAGCCTGACGGAACTGGCCAGCATCTTCGACACCGTCCAAAAAGCCCAGAGCGGTGACATCGACACCTTCCCCCAGCCGCTCCGCGCTCTGGCGGGGAGCCTGCAGCTCCTCCCGCCCACGGAGGGAACGGAGGTGGCGGAAGCGGCCGGAAAGGCCCTCAGCTGGCACATTGGGGTTCCCGGAGACGACCACACGCTCCGAAGGGTGGAACTCGAGCGGGGTCTCAGCATCGTCGGTCTCGGTCGAAGCGCTGACGCATCGACCTACTTCGTTCCCGAGCTGGGGATCGTCTTCGACGCCGGCTTTCACGTCAAATCGCTCCGGCCAAAAACGGTCCTGCTGAGCCACGGGCACCGCGACCACATCGCGGCGCTCCCGGTCCACGCGGCGGACAAGGCCAAGATCTTTGCTCCGGGGAAACTCTGCTCGCTGATCGAGAGGTTTCTGCTGGCCGAGGCGCAGCTCAACTACGGCGACGAGACCCAGACCGACGAGGAAACCATCGCCGCCCTCGGCGGGTTCGACGTCAATCCCGTCTCGGACGGCGATGAGGTGCTCCTGCCCCGCGGATCGTACACTGGTTCGCCCAAGCCGCTCGGGGTGCAGGTCTTTTCGGCCCCCCACAAGAACGGCGTGCCCGCCGTCGCCTACGGATTGTACAAGGCCAAGGCACGGCTGAAGGAGGAGTACGCGTCGCTGCCGAAGAGCGAGCTCGGCGAGCTGATCCGGAGGGACGTCCAGATCACCGAGTCCTACAACCAGGGCCTGCTCTTCTACACCGGGGACACCACCATCGATCTGCTCCGCGAGCGCTACCAAGAGATCCTGCCCAAGTACAAGCACATCATCCACGAGGTGACCTTTCTGGGGCAGCCCTCCTCCGAACTGGACGAATCCACCCGGAGGAAGGGCCACACGCACTACTCCCAGCTCCATCCCTGGATTTGTGCCTTTCCGGAAACCACCTTTGTGTGCGTTCACTGGTCGCTGCGCTACTCGAGAGAGGACGTCCTGGACTTTTTCGACCATCAGTACGGGGGAGTCCCGAAGAACGTGGTGCTGTGGGTCTGACCGGAATGACATTTTTCACTTCAATTTGGAAAGCATTGCCCGCATGCCTGTTTCGCCCTGGAAGGTGCTCCATACACGGCGTCCCGGGAACGCCGGCGGGGATTGCAGATCGGAGGGTTCTCGGGAGCGGTTTTGTTCGCCAAGGTTCGGGCCTTGCCACAATAGACCAACGAACGATTCTTTCGTACCAAAAACGGCAGGAGGGTTGGATCTCCGGCTCGCGAATGTAGGAATCGATGCCTTTCGATCGACGCATGGGGGACGCAATAGATCTCGAAAGCCGATCCATCCACATCCGAAGGGGCAACTCGAAGCCGCTGCTGCTTGCCCATTGCAACGTGCGAGTTTGACGAGAAAGGATCTTCTATGGCGAGGTTCGTTCTCTCCTTCTCTGGACCTATAGAGAGGGGTGGAACTTGTAGCTCGAGCGAAAATCATTAGTAGAAGCTCGATGATCGCCAAGAAATAGATGCTTTGGTCCTAGCTATTCGGAGCCACAGACTTTTGTACCTAGAACATGATCATCCGTGTTCGAGGATTGTCTAGACAGGGACGAAGATTTAGGGACGCCTGGTGACTCTCTGAAACCATATTTCTCTCTATTTAATCTATTTTCAAATTTGCACAGTTTCTTGGTAGTCTGCGGTTTGTATTTCAATAAGTGTATCTTATTATCCCTCCAGCAAAATCGGCTCGTTAAAGTTTGATGAAAATAATGTCGCAACGAATCTCTCTCTCGTGAACAGCGTTTGCCATTGTTGGAAACGCTCTTCTAACGACGCAGGGTACGTGGTCACAAAGTTTCAAAAACGAATCCGAGCAGTGTTTTCATGTGACCGAGACTTTGGATGCCAGGCCATTTGTCATCCATAGTCACTGGCTCGATCGCCCTAATCGATTTCGATCGCTGTTCCACTGCTTTCCGCCCCTCGGAGTAGGTGAGGAGATGGTTCTCCCGCGTTTTTCTTCCTGCCTTTCGGAGGATCGCAGCACTTGGGTGTCGTGGGTGGAGGGGGCGGGCCGTTCTTGTAGCCGACCGCTTCCAGCCACCAGGCGGGGTAGCCCACTCGCTTGGTGATTTCTCCTCCCTGGTCCACCTCGGACTCGTTGGAGTTCACAAATCCATCGGCGTACCGAAACATCAGCTCGTCGGACAGAGACCAGAGCGACGCAACGATCGCCTCTGCGTTCTTTGCAAAGGCGTCTTCTACCAATCCCATGTTGTTGTGCCGCCTGTATTCCTCCTGGATGGAAGCGACCAAGTCCAGGGAAGCTCCTTCGAGCTCGTCCTGCCGCTTGGTAATGTCCTGGATCATGTAGGACCATTTTAGGTTCGCAATGTTGTGTGCGTAGCACGCAGCCCAAAAAGCGCTCTCTCGAGAAAAGACAGACTGGTGGCCCGACCGAAACGACTTTGGAATATCCGACATGCCTACCACAAAGGGGGTGAAGATGGTCGCTAGAGGAGAAGACGGACCAAACCACAAGATGGCACCAGGACCACCACTACCCATGCCCCCAGATCCATCTGGTTGTTGTCTTTCCTCCTTCTTGCTCTGAACGACGTAGGTATCACTGGTTCGGTACAGTCCGATCGCGCGCTCCCAGTTCCCCTGAACCTTTGTCTCTTCGTTGGGCCCGGCCTTCCACCGATCCGGCGTTCCAAAGGGTCCCCCCGCAAGGTTTCCTTCTGCGCCAAGATCGAATTTCGTCCCCTGCAGAGTGTCCCGGTGGAATCGAAAGAGGTCGCGTTCGGATACGGGCCGGTCGGGTGTCACCGCGAGGGGATAAACGGGATCGGATTGCAGATCGGTGTAATCGGTCGGGAACGGCTGGGAGGGAGCTGCCAATCGGTAGGATGCCCACACCCGGCGCCCGCTGTAGAATTTGTGGGAATATTCTCCATCGGAATAGATTTTTGTAAAATCGAGCAGTCCGTCCGCTTCGACGGAGGTCCACCATCMGTAGTCTATGGCTACATCGTGGACGCTTTTGCTCATCAGGAACCGCTCGGTATCGGTCGGATCGACCTCGCGAATGACAAACATATTGGCAATGACCGCAAACTTGTCGTCGTCGAGTTTTTCCGCGGCCCAGATTGCGGACTTCCCCGTGGGATCCGGTAGGATGTGAAAAATCCATGCCTCTTCCGGATCGGTCACGGCGAGGGACTCGGCTGTGGTGTTATGAACCAAGAAGACTCGGTGAGAATGACAACTTCGGGTGGTCACAAATCAAATCGACAACCACAACTTCGTGGAATCCAGGAACCAAACTGCTACTCACACGTTCCCTCGAATTCTCCCGCTCCATAGAATCCATGGGCTACCGCAAGATCCCCCATCATCTGAACGGCTTCTTTGGCCGTAGAAGCCCGTTCCATAGCGATCCGCGACAATTCGTCGATGCTGAACAAGGCCGTTCCGTTCGGGTGCTGATGGATCGGCCTTGCACCGAAGACCCCCGAGCAGGTCGATTCCCCGATGCCTACCTGCATTTCGTTCACGGCGCCATAGGTTTCTTCGAGGTAGGCATAGGTGTGGGGGACCTGGGGGATGAATCCGATCGGCTGGAAGGGTTCGTGGGGTTCGCCCTCTCTTGGATAATACTCGGGGATCCCGCGGTCGTATCCGACGTACCGGGGGTAGTTTTCGGGAGAAAAATAGACGGGCCGGAGGCTGTCCGGTGGATAATCCGCGGCCGGAACCTTGACCAGCCTCGGGTCCGTGTCGAATTCGCCGTCGTTGCTGTGCGAGCACATGACCGATCCGTCGGCCGACGCATTTTTTCCGACCAGGAATACGGTACAACCGAATACCTGGTGGGCGTTCGAGTCGAGAAGGAGGAGGGTGGTTCCGGCCGAGAGAAAGAGGAAGGCAAGGCTGCAAAACGACTGGGTTTTGTGGATCATTTTCACTTCGATGATTGCTTTGCTAGGTTCCACTGGTAGGAGTATTGCTCGTATTTAAGTTCGTGAGGATGTGCCAATTCTGATTTGTGACGGAATAGAAAAAATAACAAAATCATGTCGTCGTGATTCGTTACGTAGTACCAGGTACCAGTTCGTAGGAAAACTGTAGCACGATAGCACGATTCGATTGGCGGTTGAACGAAGAAAATCCCGATCAGAATTCAACGCCCATGATTTTGAAAACGAACAAGGAGGAATTTTGATTTCCCCTGACGTCTGTGAACCCGTAGTAAAAGTGTTTCATTCCAAAATAAGTGTCTAATGTTGATATCTTGGAGACCAACTCCTCAAAAGATTGAGTTTTGGGCGCTTACTAGCCTGTTCCTTTTTCATGATGCAAACAAAATCTGGAAGGAGTGTGTTACAGTAATCTAGTATTATTATTTCTACTTTCAGAGTTGAAAACCCCTTCAAACATACTAGTACTAGTACTACTAGTACTTTTTAATTTTTAAACTAGTAGGGTGTAGAACAAAAGCAAGAACAAGAAGAGCAACTACTGATTTTCTCTGTTGCTGTGACGTAGTGGTAGTAGTAGCAGTAACTCCTAATAGTGGGGAAAGCACTAATTGTTGAGTTTGGTTTAGAGGAGGAAGGAAGTGGTGCAAGAACGATTCCCCGTAAGAGCTGAGGGTCGTTTCAGGAAGCCAGAACGTCTTCGGCGGCCCTCTCGATGGCCTCCAGCTTTTCCAACAGATCCATTGCGGCGGCGAGATCGCGCAGCAAAAGGGCATAGTGCTCGGCGAATCGTTCGTTCGAGGTCCGCAGGTCCGCGTCGATCAGGTTCTGGATGTCCTCGGTCTCGCGGATGTCGGCAAGGAACCCGGCCTGCCGGCATTCGAAACCGTCCGCGTCCTCGGTCTCCGTCCGCTGTCCGCCGCAATCCGTTCCACCTTGACCGATTCCGGCCCTCTCGGTTCCGGAATCACTGCCCGCGGCGCTCACCTTCCCGGTAGCCTGTGCGGGACAAGGAGGATCCAGCGACGACTTCTCTTCTTCCGCATGCTTGTCAATAGTTCTGTTCGCCTGTGCTGGTGGGACTAGATTGGAACCATTCGTTCTTGGCAGAATACCGGGAGGCACTTTCTGGTTTGCATTGTCGCCGTTGTGAGAGTCTCTTGGATTTTCTAGACCTAAACCTGCATTCGCACCGTAAGCAGCCCGCTCCTTTCGAAAGCGGCGGTTGTCGGTAACGTTAGGATGAGGATTGGTTCTTCTCTGCTGCTGCTGGTTTTGTTGTTGCTGACCAGTAGATACTATGCTAGGGGAGTTGCTATTGCCATTATTCGACGACGATCGATCCATGCGAGATATCAGTCCCGAGCCCCCGGTATCGCATGTATTATCCATAGAAACCCTACCAGGGACCTTGATTGGGGGATCTAGAACAGGAGAAGGGTGGCTTCTTTTTGCAGTTGTGTTCTTTGTCTGCAACGAGTCGTGCATCCGATGAGTCACCCTCGACGATGCAAGCGTTGGATTCTGCCCTTCCTCCTGCTGATGCATGTTCGTGTCCTGGTTTCCTCCATCGTGTCGAGCCCCGGAGGGCGACAAAGAAGCATGTTTCTCGTTGTTGTCGTTGTCTAACGAAACACGCCTTGATTTTTCGCTTGGAGCCGTGACGGTAGCGTCAAGATGCAACAGTTGCTTATTAGGTACGGACTTTTCTGCAGTTCTGTCGTCGTTAGGGTGCTCCCTGGTAGGGTCTCCTCTGCCTTCACCGTTCCCAATGCTGATCGACGCCGGTTGAGCATTCGCACCGACCTTTTTGCTGTCGTTGTCATTTTCGTTGCTGCTGCTTCCCTTTCGTGCGAAGCGAGAAAACCCAAACACGATCTTCGGCTTGTCGATGGCGGTCTTGGATTCGGTCACGGATGCGCCAGAAGTGTTGCGGTACCCGGATCCAAACGAGGCCTCGTCGTCGAATCCGTGGCCGTCCCCGAGCAAGAAATCCTGGTCCTCGCTTCCGCCCGCGAAGAGGCCGTCGCTCTCCCCGAACAGGAATCCACCGCCCTCGTCGTTCCCGTAGCCGAACCCGGAGAAGGAAGAGCCCCCCTTCGAGTCCGCGTCCCACTCGTCGTTCGTCTGGTTGGATGACTGTGGGTTGGCGCCGTCTTTGGCGGCGGTGGCACGGGCAGGCGTTGCGGCCGGTGGGAGGATTCGTCGAAAGGGCCCTTCGTCCTCGGGGGCCTTTGGCGTGGCCTTCTCGGCCGTCTCCTTTCTTCGGGCAAAGCGCCCGATGCCGATTCCCGACATGGCTGGTTCGGTGTATGGAGGGCTTTGCGATTCCTTTGGTTGCGGGAGAAGCGAACAACCACCGAGTTGAGTGTGGTTTCAGCAGTCAGATCAAGTCGACCATCCAAAGCCCGATGCCGACCAAACAATATCAAAAGTCTACGTACCGTGTGTGGGAGATGCCCTCGTCGTTTTTGTCTCGGTGTGGATACTCCTGATAGTAGTCCTGCTAGACGATGTCCTCAGATTTGCAGATTAGGTTGATACATCAAGAATACAAGCAGTAATCAAACGAAAGCTGGAGTTGTAAGCAATGCTTTACTGCTTCTTCGAGTGCTATGCTCAGATCTGCTCGCTACCAGGAGTAAGCAAAGGCAAGAAAATGACGAGAAGCGACGAAAGAAAAAAAAAACTTTTCTTGAACTGATTTTTTTTGAAAATGTTGATGCCGACATGTATTGTAAAACTCAATCCCTAATCGTAAATCGTAAAATTCCTTCATCATTGGTTCTTCCGTTGCAATCAAAGACTGGATTAGCTTTGATTTTGTCTTCGTTTTCTGTAGAATCGTACCGTACCTGGTACTGTACTGTAATACATAACGACGCATTTTTATTACTGCTTGATTTGTTGAGCTTACCGTACGGGCATCGTGAAACAAACAAAAAGGCAGATCGATTGAAAGCACACAAAACGTATCGTTCCAATATTCTTCGTCGAACTACTTTGTTGCGTTGGCGTCGGGCCTGGACGAGATAGCGACTCAGCCAGCCGAAAGGAAGAAGGGGGGAAACCAATCTACCGCATCGCTTCGCGCCACATACATTTGCAGTACAGAAGCCAACTGAAACGATACCGAGCCAAGCCGAACCGGTCATCGCTGCCTATTCTGTTTCCGTGCATCATTGGCGCCGCATCCCAGGATGGAATCGTACCCGGGCGAGCTCCTGGTGGGGGTCTTCCCGCTCGTCTTTTGCGTCGATGCCACTCTCCCGAGCAAGGACGACGGTGTGTCCAGCGGCCGCAGCCAGTTCGACAAGTTCCTGGACACCATCGCCGCCTCCTCGTCTATGGTCGACGACGACGACGAAACCATCCACGACGGTGGTCCCATGATGCAGCGCGTCGCGCAGGAGCAGTCCGACAACGAGGACGAGTTTTTGCTGAAAAGCAACGGAAGCGGCGGCGTGGACGAATTCCGCCTCGCTCGGCGCCGCAGCACGGGAACGGAGGCCTCTCTTCCCGGTGGCCAGCAGCCGCCCACCACCCCGCCGAAAAGCCCCCGGCCGGACCGCAACGGCCGGCAGTCCCCGCTGCTAAAGACCCTGAACCGGATGGGGAGCAAGCGGAACATGAGGAGGAACAACCGGAACAGCGGGGACTTTGCCAGGGGCGGAGATCCCGCTTCGCCCCACCAAGTCGAGATTGATTTTCCTCCCTCCTTCTGCGAAGCTCTACAGCAGGGACAATCGTTTTTTCAGCGGGCCCGGATCGTTTCGACGTCGCCACGGCACGGCTTTCCTCCCTCGAAGGACCCCAGCGGGCAGTCGAATCGGGTCGTTGCCCTGACTGGATTGATGCCCGGGCAGCTACCACCCCACCAGCGACAGTCGCAATCCCAGCTGCAGCAGAAGCGGCAAGAGACGCTGTCCCGGTTCAAATCCGCGGCGGAGAAACGACCCATAGATGGAATATTGCCCAGTGGGTGGCTCGAGAAACACGCCGCGGCCCTGCCGAGTGTTATTGTTGTCGTTGCGCAAATCCATCCCCCCCACCAAGAAACGCAACAACGCCAGGACGACTTATTGGTGGAAGCTCTGGAAAACCTCCAGCACTCCCTGGCCCCAAAACGCAAGGTCGACGTGAAGGTGGTGGCCCTGGTCCGGGAAGGAGTATCTCCAATTCTTGCCGAGCAATGGTCGCAGGGCATCCTCGGTAGGTTGCCCTCCTTCCTCCGCGGGGACAACGCGGACAATGCCGAACACGAAAGCCTCGTCACCCTCGTTGAAGAGAAAGAGCTTAGATCCGACGACCAAGGCGACAATACAAATCCCGTTGACGTGCCAGAGGATAGTTCTTCCTCCGCCCTACCGCTGCTGCACTACAGCATCCGTAAATCGAGTATTCGGTACTACAAGGACCGTTCGCGGGAGGTCAAGGGGAAGCTCCTCCGGTTAGGTGGGCCCCAAGCGGCAATGACCCTTTCCCCCGCATTGTTCCCGTTGGTGATTCGCTATTGTTTCAAGGCGGCGGTATTTTACGAATTCCAGTGGAAGCAGGAAAAATCACTCAAATACATGCTCGAGGCCTACCGGTTGGTCGAAACGTATTATCGCTATCTATTGACGGTTCAGCACGACAAAGAAATCGATGCACACAATGGCAACGACGACGACCAAGACACCGACGCCGGAAACAAACACCCAGATGCCAATCCTGGGCCCCCTCCCTTGCCAGACATATCCACAACATTAAGTTCTGCCTCGAGCGAGCAAGTCTTTGATTGCGGAGAGGGAGTCGAGATGTCGCTGCCGAGCACACCACCCGCCGTTGCGTCCGCGCCGTCCTTCAGCGAAGAATATTACGCACTGGCACGCACGACCGTCGTTGCAGAAGACATGGTCCACCAATGCCGGGCCCTGGCCGATTGGCTCAACTTCAAAATATTGCAGCTGTGCCTCGTGTCCCACGAACGAACCGGGATGCTTGCGGCGTCGGTCCAGTGGCAGCGCCACTCCCGCGCGTTTTGCTGCCCCCGCCGGTCCTTTCTCCACACCGAGGGTGCCCCGTGGCTGGACTGGTCGTACGCGTCGCAGCAGCTGCTGGTGGTGAGCCAGCTGCTGGAGCGACACCCGCCCCGGGCGCTGGGGCGCCTGGGAGCTCCGGGATCCGAAGAGTTTGACGAAGACCTGTTGCGGTGTTGTTCCTGGCGGACCTACGAGGGAGCTGCGGAGGCCCTGCTCAAGACCGGGCACCGAATCAAGAATTCGGGGGAAATGGGCGAACCGCCAAGCAAGGAAAGCCCAGAAACGACCTCCCGCATTCGATATGTTGGCGGTCTCGACCACGAAGGGTTTCGTCCCTTGTTTCAGGAAGAATCCAAGAAGAATCACATGGAACTAGCCTTGAATTGCGCATTGCGAGGAATTGCGTTGTTCGAAAACGAAGTGAACCAATTGAAACGGGACAAAACCCTGATCCCCTGGACCCGATCCGGGGCGCGCCTTCGTTATCTTGCCGGAGGGGCCCTGTTGGCCCTTGGCCGGCACTCCGAGGCCATTCCCCACCTCGAAAAGGCAATCGGTCTGTGCAAGGGATGGGACTACCTCGAATCGCTCGTTCGACGGCTGCTCATCGAGTGCTTCCAGAACCTAGGCGATTTACATACGCTATCCGCAGGCGGTGACGCCTCCAGCCGCCAGGCAAGGACCTCTTTCCTATTGGATTGCTACTTTCGAGCACACTTGCCAGCCGATGAGCTAAGCAGTGCCCTGGAGAGGCTCGCGGAAACGAATGTCTTGGATACTGTTGAATCCGGGGTGAAAAAGTGCATCCGTTGGAACCTCGGCACCGGAAATGATGAAATGGGCAGCAGTTCAGGTCTTCCGTTTTTCTTTGACCTTTCATTTCCCGCTTGCACACACGCAACCGCTGGACAGAAAGTAAAGGCACACGTCTGGATCAAATCCAACCTGAACTATGCACTATGCATAAATAGCTTATCGATGCTAACTCTTCTGGGTCCGCTATCCATTCCTTCCAAGGATATTCCTGTCGGGGAAACGGGAATGGTAGTTGTCCAACCCTACGAAGCGATCGAGTTTGGTACAGAAGTCACCCTTCCGGGGGATCTGGATCCAACGGCCACCGACGGAACCAGTACTGTCGCCGGAGATACCAATGCCGCGGTTCCCAACTCCTCTCCTGTGAAAGCCGTTACGAAACCC
The DNA here is from genome assembly GCA_900660405.1 of Pseudo-nitzschia multistriata. Classification (NCBI taxonomy): domain Eukaryota; phylum Bacillariophyta; class Bacillariophyceae; order Bacillariales; family Bacillariaceae; genus Pseudo-nitzschia; species Pseudo-nitzschia multistriata. The sequence goes on along the minus strand of CAACVS010000663.1, from coordinate 98,571 downwards.
AGACTCAAGACAAGCGGTTTCAGCGCGGGAGGCGGTACCAGGTTTGTTACCGAGAACGATGTCGCCTCCGAAGCGTGCCTCGGAGGAAAAACCCTGCGTTGCGATGGGATTTCAATGTTGCTCGCTCCCCTTGTACCAGCCACTGGTAGTAGTAACAGCAGCACAACCAACATTGAGTTGACAATAAAGTTGGAGGAGCCCGAACCCCCACCGAATGTAAGACGGAGCACATTTGACCACAACAACTACCTATCTTCGGCTTGGAAGCGGCCTGCTTGCTTGAGCATGAATGAAGGACCAACGTGTTTGCGCGTATTACCACCGTCTGCCAACATGATTGTCACGAATGTGACGGACGAATTAACGAAAGGAACGGCGTTGGAAGGCACTGTCAATCGCATCGTACTCAAATTACAGGCTCCCGACGATGAGGTTTGTACCAACATCTTGGTTTCGTTGAACTGCTCAAGCGTTCTGAAGACGTCAGAGGGTGCGACGAAGCTGATTGTGTTGAACGAAAGTGATGTCGACAATGATGATCAGAAGGATCTAGAGGACATGATGAATCCCAGGGTTCGCAATCCGGTTCTGGTGAAAAAGAACAATGCGTCGAAGACTTTTATGACCGACTTTGGCTACATTCTGCCAGATGGATGGTCTGCTATCGGCGCTGGTGATGGTCATGGGAATACTAGTGACTACAAGATCGAGGTCTCTCCTCTGAACGCTGGAGAGATAGGTTATGCTTACTTCGATATATATAGACCAACACCCGATCCCACCACGGTCTATGGCGGAGTACCACGGGATATGAACCTTTACGATGATTACAAATGCAAAACAAACATTGATGTATCGATCCGTTATTCTCAGGAAGGAAAAGGTGTTATCAAGGAGGCATCGCGCGACCGCGTCGGAAAGGACTATGTATCCCTTGATCACACTGTCAGCCTCGAGTGGAGTTCACCTCTGTCGGTTGAATTTTCAACCACTGCACAAGATGCGTATCCCTCTGGAAACCGGCACAATTCAAACATTCTGCCCGAGAATGGGTCGCCGAAGAAACAAGATCTTGGTCTGCCTGTGAAAGAAACGATCCTGATTGACAACAACCGCATTTTGACGAATGGCATCATGCACTCGCCTGCCTCTACCGCTGGACTTTTTGTTGAAGTCGAGAAGGTTCAATTCGTCGAGAACGATAGGGATAAAAACAATTGTTCCTTTAAATTGTTGAGCGACAATGATTCTAACGGAACGATATACAAAGGAGAAGCCGACCATCCAAGCATAAAGCAAGGTGTGGGTTCTAAGATATCTTTTGCATGGATAGCAGAAGCGTGCATGGAAAAGCAATACCGCGAGGAGAGCTTTACGCTTCCTCTTGGCACTATATTGGTGCAGTGGCAGCCATTGCCATTCGAACTTTCAAAAGAGGTCCAGTTTCTACAGAAGGATTCTTTCACTGGAAGCCATGGCCCTCTCAAGCTTCACCAACCTGGAACTTGCCGTTTCAATGGACCGCTTTGTTATATCGAGAGCGCACCGTTTGAGGCGAAACCGGAGAATTTACCAGACTCGATTCAAGTAGCAGTCCCATTCAAGGTGATGTACAGTATCAAAAACAACACGCCCCTTGACCAGGAGCTCGAGATCACGCTCCAGGACTCCTCTGCACCAGGTGACGATCAGAACGACGCATTTTTAATCAGTGGTCACGTAAACAAAAGATCTTCCATTGGTCCTTTTGAGTCCTTTTCGTTCTCATATACAGCCGTGCCAAGGAAGGTGGGAAAGGTGAACTTGCCGTCGATATCGATATCTAGCTTGCGCTACAGGTCTTGGGTAATTCGTGAATCGCTTCAGAGGCGGCTGATATATGTTGAACCTTGAAATAAGAATATTGATACTGAACTCCGTCATACTACGGTACAGTATCGTGCGGTACGAGTAACTCCAAAGGGAAACCAATATTAGCCTTTTTTCTTCTTGTTATGTACGAATCCCAACCAATGCAGAAATACTAGCCGTACCTACGAACCGATCGGATTCTTGTGAGTTTTTTATCGAGCATTTTTTATTCTAATGAGTCAAATTGGAACATTTCCCGTAGGCCATAAGTGTTGTTTTGAACTCTCGACTGATTAGTATTCGTGAACCCAGAGGATAGGCTTCAAAGTTAAAACAAACACAAAAACCAGTCCCGAGGGTTCTATTTGCAATAGGCCAAATAAAATCTAAATTCAGCCTCTACTCGAGGTACTGGTACCCAGTACGCACGAGTTCGAACGATCCATCAATTCAACGGAAGACCAAGACCAGCGAGAAAGGGGAGTATTCTTCAGTTTCACAGCAACTCCTCTGCTCAAAGCGTTGGAACTGCAGGTGAATTCACGACCGCATTGCCATTCATTTCATTCCGAAAACAAAGTACAGTTCTTCGTACAATCAGAACCACAATCAAACCGATCTACATCGGTATCATTCTTTCATCAGCCACATCGTCAACGATTCATCTACGCAGCAAGAATCACAATCTTTTTAGCCTTTATTTGTTGCATGGGATATCTTCATTTGAAACTTTCATACATCGACTCAATTTGGATTGTATCTTTGCGACAATAGATATCATGTTAAGCCTACTAGGACTCAAACGCAAAGAAGACTCCACACAACCCGGAGATCTAGCAACAGCAAGCCCCGAACGAAAGGAAGAACCATCTGTGGTCGAAGTTGAAGTAGCCCCCGAAGATGTAATCCCCGACGAACCAACGAAGAGAAGAAGAGCATCATGTTGTGCGGATAGCTCATGTTGTGCAAAGGCGAATGCGAAAAAAAAATCGAGCGGAAATGAAAGTCCCTAAATCTTTATTTTCTGATGGTCTCGCAAGTATTGTCACGCCAAACCACTTTTGATTGCAGCTGGTATACGATTGCCCGGGGCAACGCTCATATTCTTGAAAAGCTCTACCAAAAACTGTAATTCGGTGCCACCATTACCTACTGTTCAAAATCAATCTATCCATGCTTAATACTAGTACCACTACCGTGACCACGTCCAGGTTCACTATCATGTAATGGAGAGTCAGACATTACTCCTAAAGCTATCTGTGAAAGAATCTTCAATCAGGTCTAAAAACGTGCAAAATTGCCAACTTACAGTACTAGATGACAATATTGTGATTCCCATTTCCGGTAGCTTCTGCTCTACCGTATCGTAACGTATCATGAACGATAATAACCTCTGATGCCATCGATAATTGATACATACTACGTACATACATAGCTTACCTATACCTCGTAGATGAAAAATTACAACACAAAACAACGAGGGTTTTCGGTTTTCATTTTTTCTAGAAGTACGGTAGGAAAGTTCTCAGACGTGGAAGAAAGTCCTTTCGTCATCCGTTAGCCGATGCTGTGAGATCTTCATAGCCATCAAATGAAGGTAAAGATTGTGATTGAGCTATTCACAATCAACGATCAAAATAGCATCATTTTCACGAATACATGTTACTCGTACTCATCTTCTCGATCAGTGATAGCGCTTCATTCTGCCATAGTATTTCGTTGCCTTTTCAAAGCCAACACAAACATCACAGAAGATAACGCCACTTAGTCAGAATACATACTTCACAATGTGTTGAATAATTCTATGGCAACGCGCTAGTCGACATTGTCGAGACTTTTCCTCTCTTCCGAGACGGAATAAATGCATGGCATGCATTCGATGGTAAGTTCTCCTTTTCGATGATTTTCTGAAAAATGCAATCCATGCTTCTTGAAGAGATGAAACAAAGAGATTATCGGATTCCCCTTCTTGATGCGGATTTGTCTCCGTAATTGATGATCCAATCCTAAAACAAATTCTGATCAAGAAAGAACGAACGAATCATACCCAATCACCGACGACTCCTTCCCAGCTTGCTCTGCTTGATGATTCTGAGCCAGTTCTTGCGTAAGACGTGGTTCGGATAAAATCTTGATGAGAATGAAGACGCTAATTAACGACAGAGCGATTCGCAATGAAACTGTCTTTTTTGTCATAGTTACTCTGACTTGTCTTGCGTTATACGGTGTAAGAGGAAAGGAAAACGTCATTGTGACATATGGTTCTGTTGTTGTTGTGGGTGGAGAGTAAAAATGATGTTTTTTTTTTCCTTGCATAAGTCTCACTTTCTTCGCTGTTTTGCTGCACTCTTTAGTCTTGGGATGTTTGGGTGATCCATCACGACATTTACGAACCCGTCGACGACATGAACATTATTCCGATGAGTACACGCCGATCCGATTTGAAGCTTTGTACCAAGAGGAAATAGCTCAGACGTTTTCTCGCTCATTCATCCATGTCATTCGAGTCTAGGGGATGGATTGTTTGACTTTCGAGCGACTCGCGGATGAGTTCACCGAAGAGTACGTTTCATGTTTGCGATTTTGATTGTTGTCCAACTACCATTGTGGGTACTGTCCGAAATGATGTCCAACCTTGTTTGGATGCCGCCCCAGACTGACTTTTGGTGACCAGAGAAACATTCAAGTAAATTATTCAACCTGATCGTCCAGTATTCCATGCTATGCAACAAAGTTGTTGTCGCTAATTGATCCGTTGACTATTCCTCACCGAATCGCTTGTTCTTTCTTTCCATTTTTGTAGTCCCTTCGGACGACAAGATTTCATACCTTTAAAACTATTGGGGAACACCTGCAACGGGTAAGTTGCAATTCGCCATTGCTTCGTTTGAAAGATAATTGGGCATCCTTTCCTACCGAAGATTCCGTTGTCGCTTCTATTGTTCGTAAGGAGGAAAAACTACCCAGCTCACTACGAGTTATAGGTTGCAAAATGCAGCCATCAATGTAGCGATGTAGAAAATTTTGTTTTCCTGTTATGTATTTCTGAATGAACAAGAGAAATCGATTGTGAATGGTTTGTAACGAACGATACTATTGATCGAAAGCGATCACAGCATGTCAGCTACTAACATATCGTGTGCTCTTCAATTACTTTCTTCCAGGATACAGTGGGAACATAGTTTGATGAATGAATAAAGTATTATAATGAAAGCAATACCTTGAAGTCAAATCAAAATTTAGTCTTTACGGCCACGAACAGACTGCAAATATGTTCTGTAGTACTACGTATACCAGTCTTCATGCTTTTGTCACAAAAGCATGCCATGTAGGAATATCTCAATTGAGTGGAGCTCAAACACACCATGGATAACCCTACTATTTTACTATTTTTTGTGTGATCCACTCGTCCTGTTTTTCTAATACTATGAAGTACCAAAAGATGCGAATGAAAATGATGCAGTTGCTTTAAAGGAAGAATCACTCGCTCCTATTTAATCAGAGATAGATTTCTCGGTGTACATGAAGACAAAATATCCCCTGCATGGTTGAGAAGGACTGAAACGTGCCGAGCGGTAACTCCACATTCTATTGATCCTCGGTCAGAGACAACGCAGAATTTCTTCAATCACTGAATGGAATGCCAGCCGCTGCCAGCCGCTCTTCGTACGTCTTCTGCTTCTTTGGTTCTTCCCCAAAGGGAGCCTCACCCTCGTCTTCTTCCTCTTCCTGGGCCACCACGGCGGTCACCTCCGGGATGTAATGCATGAGCATGTTCTCGACACCCTGCTTCAGCGTGATGCTCGAGCTGGGGCAGCCAACGCACGACCCTGCCAGCTGGACAGTGACAATCCCGGTGTCTTCCTCAAAATTGCGGTAGTGGATATCCCCGCCGTCTTCCTGGACCGCCGGTCGGATTCGATCCTCGATGAGCTCCTTGATCATGGCCACGATCTCATCGTCGTCCTCCAGGATTGTCGTATCGGTGATCTGTGGCTTGTCCAACAACACCTTGTTGTTGGGGTTTTCAAAGAAATCCATCAGTGCGCTAAAGATTTCGGGTCTCATGAACTGCCACTTGGCCTCCGCTCGTTTCGTGACCGTGACGAAATCCCTACCAAAGTAGACAGCCTTGACGCCGTCGATCTTAAACAAATCCTTGGCCAGTGGAGACTTCAGAATTTCCTCGATGGGATCGGTTTTGTTCAAAAAATGCCCCGTTCCGTCTTCGTTATCCAGAACGACCTATGCGGTTAGGTAGGCAACACAATATTCCGCCCCCCAAAAAAATAGTGTTTGTTGCCAACGATTGAATTGAATCACGAAATATCCAAATTGTTGTTTTGTTATAATCCAATCGATATTCATCAAATAGCGTGTCGATGTTCGAAACGTAACACATTCCAGATCAAAGCAAAACACGGGGCCAAAGGAAACGAGGAATGACGTGAGAACGTTTGGCAGATTACTTGTATTGTGATGAAAACTTTGCGCTTATATTGTAAAATTCAGCATACACTCTCAAATACACTCTCATACGCACCGTGTTGGACGGCAGAAACTTGATCGATTCCGGATTGGGTGTGTTTTCGGTTTGAACAAACACGGTTCGTATCTGAACGCTGCTGTTGCCATTTCTGTTGTAGTTGAACAAGAGATTCGTGTGGTTCTGAAAATGCTGGGACGGCGTTTGCCCCGTTCGTGGTTGTGATCCGAAGGCATCTCCCATCGAGAGGTGGTGGAATCCACGGGTCGCAACTCCCAACGGAGCTGTTGTCGCTCGTTCCCCCTGCCCTTTGTTGGAAACTGCTGAGGCGGAAACGCGACGCCATCGGCGAGCGAGAAAACTGCGGCAACCACCTGGAGAACGCATTATATCCAATACTTCCTGGAGGAACCGGATTTTGTTGTGGGTGGTATGATGTATGGATGGAGCGGTCCTCAAACTGTCGTTGTGTGCACCAAGCGATTTGATGATATGATTTCTCTCCGTCGTGTGAAACAGTCAAGAGTCAATGGTTGATTCCCGTAGAAAAAAAAGAAATTACAAGCGATGCGGAAGTCGTAATTTTTGTACCGTATTTCAACAAGAAGTTTAGGGGAAGAATTCAAAAGGGGGGCGGGCCGTAGGTTCCAGAGGGCATAGCATGCAAAAAACCAAAAAAGTAAAATGTGTTCTTCAAACTTTAAATCCTTGCGATCACGCTTTTGAATTGGATCTTTCCATCGTCGATTGCTCCATTTCAAGCACCTGTATTCGCTCTTCGACGCTGATACTAGTCGTACGCCTACCATCATCCTCTCCCCGGTTGTGGTTTGTGGTTTGGATTGAGCGTATTGTTCTTCCCTGTGAATTAGAATACCTGCAATAGCAGAATACAACTTTATCTGATTTTCTGAGTTCTCGCTGTCCAAATGCGGTCCCCACTTGCTATCCTGACCGTGTCATTAACCCTGCTCTCGACGCAGCAACTGATTGTCCATGGCTTTGTTCCTACACAGGGACGGCTTGCAGCAAGCCACCCCGGACGCCCGGTCGTCGACATTACTACGAGTCAGCCACGCCACCAGCGAGAATCGGCAGGAACCTTTGGCAATGTTGTCCGCCGCGGAGGAAATCGAAACCGGGATCGACACGAGCTGGCGGCAGTTCCGGCGTCTCTCTGGTGGATACTCGGGCACACCACTCTTCCCTTTACCGGGGTGCCGTTTGTCATCAACGGAACCAAGGAGGGCGGCTGGTACCGCAAGATCGATCTCCCGTCGTGGACGCCCCCGGACAGGCTGTTTGGTCCGGTATGGACAACGCTGTACACGTGCATGGGGTTGGCGGTGTCGAGGATCTCCAAGGCATCGGCGTCGGCCTCTCCGTTCGGCAGCCCCTTGGTCCAGCTCTGGCTCGGCCACATGGCCGTGAACGTGGCGTGGGCCCCGGTCTTTTTTGGCCTCCAGCGGTTCCGGCTCGGGCTGGTCATCAGCTACCTGCTGGTGGGTTCCCTGGCCGCGATCATTCCACTCTTCCACGCGGTGGACCCCGTGGCGGCCTTTTTGCTGGTCCCCTACGGTCTGTGGCTTTCGTTTGCGACCTTTGGACTAAACACGTCTATTTGCCGACGAAACCCCACGAAGAACGGATACAACGAGGGGATGTTCCAGGCCCAGCTGCAAAAGCTTCAGGAGGATGCCGCAGCGTATGCCGGGGTGTAGTTGGCCTGGTGATTGAGACGTGTTCGGATGCTAGTTGCGAGTGGCACGATGTGGATGTGTTGAAGAATGATTCCTTGCTACGGGTAGGTCGGCAATTTTTCAATTCCTTCCTTTTTTCTCATGGGACCGAGCATGTTTCTCGTTCCTTTTCACTTTATACTTCTCGGCTAGGTTTACTAATAGTACTAGTAGTAGTATGTCCTTCTATGACTTTCATTAACCATAATTGCAATGTAGTAGTCTGATTTCAATAAAATTCATCTACTAACAGTCAGCCATTAGTACTATTACTAGCAAATGATTGGTTCTTTTTAGCGGAGTAGTAGACAACAACTACTACTAGCAGGCATTGCTGCACTAGTACACTTCTTGCACTTCTGCTGCCCTGGAATATATTGTTGTGTATGTAGCTGATTAGGAAAGAGAAGGGGGGGGCAATAGATGAAACACCATTTACTCCATTGGGTCAAGATTAACAATAAGAGGTACAGTTTGTTGAAACTAACAAGTAAGAATTCACCATTAATGGTACTACTGGTACTAGTACTAGTAGTGTAAGGAGAACATGTGGAGTCCAGAATATAACAATTGAACAAGATGTGGAATCTTCAATATTTATGGTGCAAAACTATCATAATAGATACCATGTGGAATCTTCAATATTTATGGTGCAAAACTATCATAATAGATACCAGTACTACTAAAGATGCTCAAGAGAACAGTACGTGTACTAGTGATGGTTTGGCCAGTCACACAAGAAGGAATAGAAAGCACAATATTGTTGCACAGAAAGGTGACAACAAGAGAGGAGCCCCAAAGCACCATTCAGAGCAATGGTCAATTAAAACATATCAGAGAAAAGCATCTCTGTCAATGATGAAAGCTAGCTAAGCATACGAAGGCAATGTTCAGAAGCAGTGTAATTGTGAAACATGACCTGCCATTTTTTTGGAAGAAAAGAGTGATGACATCCAGGCCCATCAAGGAGAATGGACAGGATTTTTCCATTATAGTAGTACTGGATTGCTGGACTTCAAAATCACTTGACACAAATTCTTGCGATGACATGACTGCTCATTGGATTGACCAAAATTGTGGCTTTCATGATGTTCCACTGGGTATATTAAGGTAATATAATAGTAGTAGGTAAGATGGTGATGGAGATGTTCAAAGCTGTCATCATGAAAAAATATGCTGCTGGAAGTGGTGCCACAATTTTTGAAGCTACTACTACTAGTAGTAGTACTACTAGTACTACAAGAACTCAATGTGAGCAAGGTACAATTTTTGGAAATGACTTGAAAACTCCACATGAGAATTGCATACATCATCTTTTGCATCTCAGCACTTGCAAGAATGATAGTGGTGTTAGTAGTAGTACTACCACTACTAGTACTAGTAGTACTAGTTGATAGATAAAACCGCTTAGTGCGACGCAAAAATCGATGTTTATCCCTGCCATCCACGCGAGACGATCGGGCAACTATCATGCAACAAAATACAGTATTAGAAGTACTTCGCAAGTACGATAGCATGCCATCAACCATTCACTGATTCTTTTGTTACCGCTGAACAATAAAAGCTGTAAGCAACAACCATCGCAATCCACCTGCACCTATTCCAGGTAGATCGGGAGGAAAGCAACGCAACAAGACCGGAAGAGCAGCCAACAACAGCAGCTAACAACACGATAGCATCATGGCGCGGCCGGCCGAGAAAGCCCGGGCGATGCTCAACAAGTGGGTCAAGATGCGGGAGGAAGGGAACGCCACGCCGAGCGTTCGCGGAGCCCGGCCGAAGCTGGCCTCGGAGTGCGAGCACCTGGGGGACGCCGAGTTCTACCGCACCCAGATCAACAAGGAGATCACGGGGATGATCGCCAAGATCCAGAACCCGGCCCTGGGCGAGCACACGATCCGGGACCTCAACGACGAGATCAACCGCAAGTTCCGCGAGAAGCACCACTGGAACAAGCGAATATTTCAGCTCAGCAACGGGACGATCGATTACAACAAGCGCGAGAGATCCGCCCGGATCGAGGAGGGAGACGTCCAGTTCCTGGCGGTGACGAACAACGGAAGAAAACACGGGCCGACGTACCGGTATTTTGGTGCCGCCAAGGACCTGCCGGGGGTCAAGGAGCTCCTCGAACAGCAGCAGGAGAAGATGCGAGCGATGAACCGCAAGAAACGAGGGCCGCACGAAATCTATAAGCACGTGGGGGTCGGGTATTTTGGGTGGAGGGACGAGGAAGACGGGGTGCTTTTGGAGCTAGAGGAAGACGCTTTTCGGAACCACAAGAGGAACAAACAGCAGAAGACCGACGCGAATGGTACCGGTGGGCCCGCCGTGCAAGTCACGGAAGTGGATCTGGACAGGCTTCTCGAAAAGGACTACCTGGCGGACGTGCCGTCACAGGAAGAAATGAAACAAATCATACTTGCCGAGAAGAAAAAGGCCTTGCTGGCAAGATTTTCGGTGTAATCCATCGGCGAACGATGCAATAGGCGTGTTCCTCCTAACTACGACTGTTGTACAGGGAACTATCCATTAGATGCGTAAATGCTTTTCTTGTTGGCTTCGTTTTGGCACACTTTGTTTTTTGTCGTGAACATCGTTGCGTTGCGTTGCACTGCACAAGAATACTGCAATTCGGAGTGTGCACGATTGATCAAAAACAGCTACGGAACTCTGCACTCGGCAGACGGAACAGAGTTGATTCCAGTTTTCGATTTGACAGCTATAAAAGTTAAGTTACTGCTACGGTTTGATTCGAATCGACAACGTTTCGTTTTGCGCCCATCACTTTCTTCCCCCCCCGCGCAGCTTCGTCTTGAGTTCCAGCAGCGCGGTTGGGCCGATGTTCAGCGCCGCGAGGCTCGTGTTGTTGTTGAGAAACTTCCCGGCCCCGCCGACCGATTTCAGCTGGATTTTGTTGGGGGGCATCCCGTTTAGGTGGGTCTTGGACAGGACCGCCTTGACGTCCTTGACGATGGAGGTCACGTCGATGCCCTCGAGGGTGAGCGTCTGTCCGAAAAAGTTCCAGTTCTGCTGGGCAGAGTCGTTGGGGACACGGATCTGTAGCTCCACTTTTGGCCCGGCCAGCGTGGCGATGAACTCGTCCGCCGGGAGGAGTTTTTGTTCCTTCGCCGGGGGTGGAGGCGGATCCGTGCCGGAAGGGTTCGCAGCATCGGCGGCGGGTGGCGCTGCCGCCGACAGCGACGGAGCCATGGTCGCTCCCGTCGCTTGTTGGTCCGTGGGAAGGACGGGAGGCGCCCGGGTCACCAACGGGGGAGCCACGGTGACCTTGTGCTGTTGCGGAAGCTCCACGGCCCGCGGCCGCTTCGGGGGCGGCGGTTCCGCGCCGTGGCCCGCGGGAGCGGCGTGGAAGCGCTTGGAAGGAGTTGTCCCCGCGGGCGGCTCCGGCCTCCCCGCCGACGCGGGCCCGATGGCGGACGCCGCCGGTGCCACGCCCTGCCGGTGGGGGCCGGCGGCCGGAAGGGGTGCGACCGCTGCCGCGGCGGCTCCCTGCTCCCGGGCCGCGAGCCGGGCAATGTTGGCCACCACCGCGTCCCCCCCCACCAGGTTGCTGTCCTTTTGCTTGTCCCGGAACTTTTTGCGTTCCTCCGCCCACTTGGGGTCGAGGAGCTGGATGCGCATGTGCTCCGGCATGTCGGCGACGGAGACGCTCTTCCCGGTGAGCGGGTCGACGGCCCTCGCGGTGGAGGGGTCGAAGGCCCCCACCACCCGCGGCGTGTACGACGGAACGACCCGGATGTTGCCCTCCTCGTCGTCCTCGTCCGAGGATTCCTCCATGTCGTTCCCGCCCCCGGGGGCCTCGGCGGCGCGGGCCGAAAGCGGACCCACGGTGGTCGTGCCCGTGGTCGCCGGGAGCATGGACAGGCCCGCGTCGACGTCTTCGCCGATCGGAAAGTCGATGGTTTCCACCACCACAAAGTCGTGCCAGTCGATGGCGTTGGCGATTTCCCCGTCTTCCATTGCGCCCGGGTTTTCTTGTTGCTTCTGTCGCCGCCGCTCGAGCTCGCGCTCGTATTCGGTCCGGTAGGCCGCATCGTTGAGGACGTCTTCCGGCGTGCTGCCTCCGTTTGGGGCCGTTGGCCCGGGGGGGGATTCGTTGGTGTCCGGCTTGGGTTTCCCTTCCGCGGCGGCCGTGTACTCGGAGAGAATGACCCGGTAGGCATCGACCAGTGCCGAAAAGTAGGCAAAGTGCACGTTGCGGGGCTGGCAAAAGGCAAAGGCCGGGTTGGCCCACTCMCTGTTGACCAGGGCCGGCAGGAAGGGCCCACCCTTGCCGTCCATCGCCACGAACTGCGCCACCAGCTGGATCGTTTCGATCTGCGTCGGGGTCAGGTGGTAGGGCGCCACCACCTTGACCGCGTCGAGGGGTTTCGGGGGAGCGGGGAGGGGCAGCGGGCCGCTGTGGTTGCTGCCCGAGGGATCGGCGTTTGGATTCGAATTCGAATTCGAATCAGCATCCGCGCCGCCGCCATCGGTTTCGGCTGCCGTTGTTTTTCGCTTTTCCCGTTCCTTCTTGAGGTGGTTCGTAATCACCGATCGCTGCCTCAGTATCGCCCTCGCCACGGGGTCCATGACACTCGCTTTTTGTTTCGTGACCTTGTCCTTTGGCTGGGTTGTTTGCTGCTCGGAAGCACCGGCACCGGCATTGGTCTTGCCGGAAGCCTCCGCCCCGGTGGAGGCTTGCGGCTTGGCTTCCCCGCTCGATTCCCCCTCTTTCTTCTTCTTGTCGTCGGTCTCCGCCCCTCCGCCCTCCTCGAAGTGGCGGATCCGGTCCTCGTAGTAAGCGTGAAAGGGCGAGGTGGTCTGCAGAAAGGCAAACTTGGGCGTCTTGCCCTTGGCGCTGTTCAGGATCCTGGATTCGAAGGCCCGGCCGTTCTTGGCCACGAACATGGCCGTTCGATCCGCGACGACCCGGATGTCCGGAGGCGGACGGATGATCCCCTTGATGGCCATTGGGTTTGGGCTATTTTTGTTTGTTGTGTTTCGCCGCTTTGCTCCGGGGCAAGCCTTGCTTGTGTCGCTGCTTGTGTTGTCGCCGTCGCTGTCGCTATTGGTATTGGTTTTGGTTTTGTTTCGTTGATGTGAAACAAAACCCATGCCACCGGCTGAAGCCCTACGGTACGGTACGGTACGGTACGAGGTACGGTATGCGGCATGCGGCGGCGGTGTGATGGTTGTCATCTTATGGTCTGTACGTACGGGTATTCTGTACGCTACGGTGTAGTCCTCCATTGTAGGTACCAGGTAGCCATGATTCCTGGACTCGCGCGCTACCGCGCAAAAGTATGGCACAGTAAGAAAACAACCGTTATTTTTGGACTATTCTTTGTAGGTTTGGAAGGTACGTACCGTATCCTACTAGTAGTGGTAGACCCATAGCAGCGCACAGATTGCATCGAAGGCGTGGGAAGGCATCCCGCCGTGCCGATCGTGGGCAGTTTCCGGCGCTGCTAAAAACCAAAAATAGTTCGGGGTTCGACACTGCTTCGCCTGCAGAGCGACGAGTTAGTTCGAAACCGAACATGACGTCGTCTCTAACGGGCATCTTCCAGGTGCGTGCCTCGCATTTCATTAAGTACGAGTACGAGTACGAATGCGAGTACGATCCCTACTCCTACGAACCGTTGCCTAATGTAGCACACGGTACGAACAACAATGCGAGCAAAAGAAAGAAGTACGCGTACGCGTACATCACTCCTGCTTGCGAGGCGGTCTTCTGACAGATGTGCCGCATCGTGATGGACATCAGCCATTTGACAGTTTTGTGCCACGTAGACGGAACGTCATGACAGCAGGTCCAATCACAATTAAAATACGACTACAACGGTGGCATTTTTGTGTCTCGAGGCAGATTGGCACACGGAGAACAGTGAATTGAAGTTCTTTGGGAATACTGCACTACAACGCCCCATCCGTAGATAGCGAGACGCTGGTGTACGGGATCGTTCGTATTGGCGACAAGCGCATCGGAAAGATCCCTCGTCACAGCGGCAAGCAGCAATATGTTCTGATTGCCAAAAAGGAAGAGACACGAAACTTCGTTACGAGTAGCCCGTGAAGTCACGTACTGTACGGCACGAGACGGATACGAATTCTTGACGATCGGCTTGTTCCATATTATTATCGTTATTATTATTCTTCAACCGAAGACTTCGGTGCCAATTTCTCTATCCGATCTCCGATAGCAGCACGGTACCCAATAAAACACCAAAGCACGAACGAAACCACAGCGGACAGCAACCAATCCACCAACGACCATGATCCTCAGGAACCTGCAGCTGAACGGGAAAGACAGGAGGGAGCTCCACGGCAAATTGTTCCACGGTGCCGATCGGGGGGCCCACGCCTCCCTGACCCTGAGCAATATATCTACCAGCTTTGACGACGACGACGAAACCGACGACGCCGCCTGCGGCAGGCATCGGTCCAAGAGCCCCGGGGCGGGAAGCCTAAACTGCGATTTTCTGATGGAGACCGACCCGGAGAGAGACTCCATCGGCGAGTCGAGGATCGAAGAACTGACGATCGAGCGGTGCCGCCTCGACCTGGAGGGCGCCCGGGTGCTGGGAAAGGCCCTGGAGAGCTCCTGTAGCGCCGTCTCGGGCCTCCGTTCCCTCAAGATGGACGGCGTGGTCTTCTCGGACGGGGGCTGTTCCCTCAACGAGTCCGGCCTCCTCCTGCCGATCCTCGAGGGGATCGCCTCCGCCAGGGGGGGAAGCCCGGAGGCCATCGAGCTCCGGAGGGTCCCCCTGCCGGCGGCCCCCGAACTCCGGCGGAGATTCTTTGCGGCCCTCGGCCGGTGCAAAAACCTCCGGTCGCTGCGGCTGGTCAACTGCGACGTTCGAACGGAGGACGCCCCCGGGCTGGCGGAAGCGATCGCCTCCCTCTCGGACACGCTCAAGTCCCTGGACCTCTCCCGGAACGACGTGGACGGGTCGGGTCTGAAGACGCTGCTGGAAGAAGGACTGAGGGGCCACGGGAGCCTCGAGCGCCTGATACTCTCCCACAATCCCATCGGAGACGACGGGGCGATCCATCTGTCGCGCTTTTTTTCTCGAGCCTCCAACCACTCCACTGCAAGAGCTGCAGCTACAGCTACAACGACGGATTCAAACGAGCACGCGAGAACCAGGATTAGCTCCCTGTGGCTGGTCGACTGCGACACGTGGTCGGCCGGCTGCAGCGCCCTCTCCGAGGGCCTCCGGGACTTTGACACCCTGAGCGAGCTGGTCGTCGACGGGGAGTGGGACAACCACCTGGGGGCGGTCCTGGAGTCCCTGCGGACGAACGTCGTGCTGAAGCAGCTCTGGATCGTCTCCACGGACCACCCCTGCTGCGGCGACGACAGCGGCAGCGACGACGAGGCCCCGGACCACGAGAGGATCCTCCTGCGGGAACAGATCGACTACTACCTGGCGCTGAACCGGGCCCACCGCCGCGTTTCGGTCGAGCCGGGCCTGTCCTTTCGGCTGTGGCCGACCGTCCTGGCGGGACCCCCGGGGGGAGGGGAGGGCCCCCCCAGGGGGACGCCTTCCAAGGCCGCTGCGGCCAACGCCAACCTGTGGTACCACCTGCTGCAGCGCCGGCCCGAGCTGGTGGCGGCGGCGGAGTAGCACCGCACGGAACGGGCAGAGGATGGGTTGGTTGGTTGGTTGCGGCGAGAGGCCGGTTCGTTCACGCACCGGTGGAACTACAATCGCAAACAAGAACAAGGCCGCTTGTGTGTGTCACCACCTGCTCTCATCGAATCTTTTTCATAGCTAGTGGCACTTTGCTGGAACGGATTGGATCCGTTTCGATACATTCTTGCATCATGACTATAATAGTATTATGATTCATATTTCCAAATGCCACGCCACGCCGGCAACTGCATAGATCGTGCATTGAAAATACTTTCAAGGATTCTACCTGCTCTGCGAAAACGATGGGAGTCTTTGCATGCCCGTCTTGGTACTTCAGGAGAACGGGGCAGAGGAAATAGTTCGGAAATTGGATACGAGCGGGGGATATCGTAATTTGTTGAGATCAAAACATAATTTTTGTGATTCACGTTTCCCTACGGTAGCCAGTAGCCAAGCCCCTTCAGTTTCATTGCCGTACGTACTTAGGGTACGTTCATATGTACCTATCAAGTACTGTATGAACACATCGCCTATCGCGTACGTTTCATTTTGAAAGAAAAGATCCATGGGTTCTGTTCCAGACAACAAAAAACACTTTTGGCCCGGTTCCTACGATGCCGGTCGTACTGGTCGTACGTAACGTCCGGCACCGTAACGACGACGAGAACCTCTTCGCACCGCAACGGCACATTTGGGTGACAACGCAAGATACTGTACATCGATCGTTCGAGAGAAGCCTCGGCGAGCAAAACCAAACCAAAGCGAACACACACCATGATCCTCGTCCGACCCCGGGGCTTCAGTTCGAGACGATCCGGCAGAACGCTCCTTGTTGGTGCCTCCATCGCTGCCCTTGCATCCGCATTCTCTGGAGGGGGATTCTTCGCCCACCCGGCCCGGTCTTTTGCGGCGGGCAGAAGCATTAGCAGAAGCAGAAGCATTAGCAACATTAGCAGAAGCACGAGCGGCTGCCCTTCCACGGCCATGCGCGCGGCGGCGACCTTTCTCGACACGGTGTCGACCGCCGCGTCGGAGACCCTCGGGAGGGAGGTGAAGCTGACGCCGACCACCGGGGGAGGGGCCTCGGGAGGGGGTGGCGCCAGCACCGGTGCCCTCCTCGACGCGGAGACCGACACCCGGTACTTTCTCAAGTCGGCCCGAAACGGATACGACATGCTCCGGGCGGAGTACGAGGGCGTCAAGGCCATGTCGGAGACCTCCACCATCCGCGTTCCCAAACCGATCGCCTTTGGGAGGCACGAGGCCAACGACCAGGCCTTTGCCCTCTTTGAGTACCTGGAGTTTTGCGGGAGCGGACCGGGGGGACAGTACGAGCTCGGGGTGGCGCTGGCGAAGATGCACAAGGCAGGGGTGTCCCCGAACGGGGAGGCCCCCTTTGGATTCCCCGTGGACAACACCATCGGTGCGACCTTCCAGCCGAACCTGCCCTGGCGCGAGAACTGGGCCGACTTTTGGGACGAGCACCGGCTGGGCCACATGCTAAGGCTGACCGGGAACGCGGGGGGCCTCCCCTCCGACAAGATAGAGGCCCTCCGGTCGAAAACCAGGGAGCTCCTCTCCCCGGAGGCCCGGGGGGGAGACCCCGTTGTGGCCAGCATCGTCCACGGCGACCTGTGGGGGGGCAACAAGGGGTTCTGCAAAGACCCGGAGGCCCCCGGCGGGATCGCGCCCACCATCTTCGATCCGGCGTGCTACTACGGGGACCGGGAGGTCGACGTGGCCATGACCTACGTCTTTGGTGGCTTCACCGGCGACTTTTACGACGGGTACGAGTCGGTCTGGCCCCTCTCGGAGGGCCACGAGAAGCGGAGGACCGTCTACAACCTCTACCACATCCTGAACCACGACGTCCTCTTCGGTGGCGGGTACATCCGCCAGGCCCGGGGGATGATCGACGAGATCCTGCGCTCCTGAGGCGTTCTGCAAATTCCTGACAACAGTTCGTGGCACAGTACGCAAATTCCCCCGTTGTTTCCCATTTGCCATTGCAGGCATTATGGTCTGTACTGTAATGGTATCGAAGAATACGGCAATAGAAAAATGCAATGATTGCAAGTTAATTTCTTTTATATATAGTATTTGAAAGTCAAATCTGTTCCATGCCGCGTAGTATTCGTGTTCGACCACACATTGAAACAATACGAGATACCCATGTGATAGCAAGCTTTGCTACAATCGGAAGCAAGCGCTTTAAAAATCATCGCCCTGTTCTATGTACACCACGACAAATGAACACGAAGACTAATCTATGATTTGTTCTCATCGCATATTTACGATACAAAATCCCTATCTAAAACGGTGGAACAAAGTTTGATTTAGTCAAGAACGGCGAAGTATTTCTGTACATGCGAGTTGTACGGCGTGTAGACTATATAGCTATTTTGGTTTTATTCCATAATGCGGGTATGCAAGTACGCAACTGCTAGCCAAATCTAAACTTCTTCGACTACCTGCATCTCTGCCCCGGCTTCCTCTAATCGCGCCATGCACTGTTTTGGAAGGAGGATTGGCAACAAGACAGAAAACGAGGCGAGGGAAACAAAAACAACGTGAGTCTTGAACCTTGCAAGCGTGCATCTGCACGTGCTCAAAACCTGCTGATGCAAACCCTCCGGCATGCGTCCTTCTCGCTGTTGTTGAACACACCAAATTTATACTTACAAAATTGCGCAACTCTTCTTCCATGATGCCAGCGGGAACGTTTTCCAGTTTCTCCCCGTCCGGAATCGGGCAGTCTCGCAGCAAATCCCGCAAGACGGCGTCCTGCTCCTTCCCCTGGCTTAGGATCATGATCTTTTCCTTCGTGCTTTCCCGCAAGAGCGGGGACGCGATTTTGTAGAGCGCCCCGAACCACCTCGGCGCGTTGATAAGGAAGGTCCGGTGGGACCGTTGCGGAAAGTGTGCGTCCATGGTAGACAAAAAGAGGGAACCGATCCGGAGCTGTTCTCTCTTTCGCAATATCGACATGTTCAGTTCCGTCAGATCAATGATAGAAGTCATGGTTGCATCGGGTTCTGGGTCGATGATTCTCCACAGGTATTCCATAACATAAATGTAGTGAAAGAGCAATTCCTCCCCCGTCAAACCGTTCTTATGGGCCAGTTTGACGTTCATAAGACCCGGTCTCTGCAAAAGAATAACGTGCTGGGTATCATCGCGTCCGCAGAAATAGTGCGGAAAGACTGCCTTCGAGACATCGTATTTGGGATGCGGTCGGGCCAAAATCGTGTCCACGTCGTTCTCTTCTCGCCACTTTACGGTATTCATGAGAGCCGTCTTGGCCAAATCACGGCGGCCTCCCTGCATGTTCAGATACCGGGTGGGAATCCCATCAGGATCGGTTTCGTGTCCATCGCCTTTTTGAAAGACCGAGAACGTGTAATCGGTGGGCGAGGCACTAGGCTCGGAAATCGATTCTTGAGAGGGAACCGGATGTTCGTCGTCCGCTGAGTCCAAATGTTCGTTCTCGATCGTTGTTGGTTTTGGACGGCTGCCATTCATAGGAAGTTCACCCGTAGTGGGAGAAGATGGCGACGATAAGTCTTCTTCGACGTCATCCACTTCTACCTCGTTCTCTTCGTCTTCCAGAACGGTGATACTGCTCACATCCATGCTCCTGTTGGTGTTTTCTGCGGCACCTTCGGTGCTTTCTTCCAAAACAACAACGTCGTTGGCCGCATCTCCGAGTTTTCCTCCGCGGAGTTTTAGGCAAAGGTCTCTCGTCTTTTCCTTCATGGGGTTGAGATGGAACCGTTCGTGTGCCTCCAAAAATGGTTCACATGCCCATTGAATGGCTGGCAAATCGTAAACTTCAAAGCGAGGGACATTGATGCCATCGTTGTTTCTTTTCGAGTCAACCGCGCTAGAAGCTTCTCCCTCTAGAAACAAAAACACCAGTGTCACCACGAGTGCAAAGGAGAGCAGCCGGAAAGTCTTCCGGGATGTTCCACCAATAGAACTCATCTTATCGATTGTTGGATACTGAGTGGTAGACAATACGAGATCGATAAAGTCAACTAGCCCTTTCGCTCGTTGCTATCGCAGTTGACTTGTTGCGTTTGCCGAACTGTGATTTGCAGTGTAAGCTGGCAGATTTCAAGGTGTGGTTTGGAACAATCGATGGCTTGTATTGTGACAAGCACCACGCGGGACTTCAATAACAATCTCAGTAAAGCACGCTGCTTTCGATTCGTGTAGGGGCGAAAAGACTTGTAGTAAGCCTAGTGGTACCTCCGGCAAAGTCTACCCCACTTTGACTCTGCTTTGCAACGTAACGAAGGATGGACGTAGAATACGAACCTGGGAAGAGATAAGTACCGGTAGGAGTAGTACGGTACAGAAAAATACGTGGGTGGAAAACTCGTGCGTAGAAACCAGATGTATTCTTTTTTTGACGATTGCCAAAATTTGTGATTTGTGACACGCAATCTGATTGGCTCTGGTTCGAGAAGTAGCAAACATGACATATGCCTTCCTTTTTTAAGCGATAGAATCGTGTAAGTAAAATCAAGTGCGTTATCCGATGCCAAAGTTCGCCATAAATAATACTTCTTCAGATTTTGTTTGTGAATTTTGTTCTTCCCATTAATTACTTTTTGATGGTCGCCAAGTTGTATCATTGCATCCGAATTCCGGTGTCAAAAGCAGATGACGTGGATGAATGCTTACACGTGACGACAACGTTGACATCTCTTTTTACATTTACGTACCGGTATTGATCTCAGAGAAAAAAAGGATCCGGATCAATTACTGGTACCGAAAAACCAAAACCTCAATACAGTACAGAGGAAACAACCCTTACACCGCCCATAGCTTGGATTTCAAGGGTCAGCAAACCTGCATCGGCCCTGTTCCCGACTTTACGCGTAACGAAGAGACATGAGAGAAAAAGTGAGAGTGTGCGCTGGCAATTGCTGGCACAGCGCAGTGGAGTTGCCATCGAAACAACAGTAGTAAAATATACTACTGGAACTATTTTACAAACTACTAAGGCGTTGCTTTGCTAAATGAAAACTATGAATTACTTGTGCAATTAGTGGTGCTTGAAAGTCGGATTTTTGCCAAAATGAAGGTGCATACTACACACGGTATGGCACCATAGAAGTGCTGGTATTACTATGTGTAGTAGTACTACCCTAGTATGTGTCGTACCCTAGCAGCTGACATGTCATTACAAATGCAAAGTATACATGTTATCACTGGTTGGTGTTCTCTACGTTATTTGAAACAATTAAATCATCATCATCGCCATCCCGTCGTCGTCCGGGTGGATCGATCGTTCCAAATCGGCAACTCCACCAACGATGCTGCTTGTTCGTCTGCCGTACTCGCGCAACCATTCGGTAGGAGTCAGCGTTCCCAAAGCCAGCTTGTTGTCGTTGTTGTTGTTGCCCCCTCCGTTCAGATTGCCTTTGATTCTTTCGTCGTGCCTCTGGTGTCGATCTTCTGCTCTCCAGCACCAGCCATGGCCAAACTCTCCCTTTTCTTGTTGTCGCTGCTGTTGTTCCCGTTGCCCCATGAGCCGGATGTCCGTGCTGAGTTCCTTGCCGAGCTGACTCCGGCACTGCTCCGTGCAACCGCGGGCTACCTCCTCGAGGCTAGCGTCCTCCACAAAGACGCAGCTTCGGTACTGTCCGGTGTTCAGGGCGTGCTTGCCGTGTGCCCGTACCTTGGTGGGATCGTGCATGGCGAGAAAGCAATCGAACAGGACGCTGCTGGGGCACATTCCGGGGTCGTACACGACGGATACCACCTCCGCGTGGCCGGTGCTTCCCCCCGAGACGTCCTTGTAGACCGGGGAGGAGGTGTGGCCCCCGGCGTAGCAGGCCGTGGTGGATCGGATCCCCGGGAGGCGCAGCAGTGCTTGCTCCACGTGCCAGAAACAACCGCACCCCAGACACACCCGCTCAAACCTTCCGTGCTTCTCCAGCACGACTTTCAGGAGCCGGTGCGACGGCGAAAGCCCATCAGCATCGTCCAGGGATCGCCAGGAGGTCGGGAGCGACCCCGCGGGAAGGAAACTGGGTGACGGCGACGACGGCGGTGCACCGAGGGTTTGTTCCGCGTTGCTCGATACAAACCTCAGCGCGCTCGCATTGATGCAGTAGCCCTCGATTGGGCCGAAGTAGTGGCCGAGGTGGCACCGCGTCCTCGCGCACACCACCTCGATGCGCCGGTCCGCGGAACCTTCCTCCGGATCGATGTGGAGCACGTGCGAGCTTTCCAGCGGCCTCGCAAAGGACAGCCACCCCGAAGAGCCGGTAGTAGGGGAGAGGTCCTTCGAGGAAAACAGCGGGAGTCCCCCGATGGCGGCAAAAAAGACCCCGTCCGGGATGTCGGACTGTCCGGCGGATCCCCGAAAGTCGATTCCGTTGCAGGTCGTTTTCGTGTTGGGTGGATCCGTCCGGCCGTGCAGCAGGACCCCCCGCGAATGCGGATTGCCCGACAGGTTGGTGGTGTCCGCTTCCCGCAGCACGTCTTCCTCGGAGAGCGGCGAGACGTCGTATCCCAGGGGCGAGAGCCGCAGGGAACCGCTGCCACCGGCGTCTTCCACAGCCACGGCGGCGGCCCCCCACTTCGGCCGGTACTCCGCTTCGGCACTGGCGTCGTCGATGTCAAAGGCCGAGACGGGCTCGCTCTCGTCGGGATCGAGAAAGCTCCAGCCGTTTGCGACAAGGACGTTTTCTTCCCCGCGCACCATCGGGACCCACCGGGGCGGCTCGAAACCGCCGCCGCTGCAAGCCCCCGCCTCCGGCTGGGACAGCAGCCGCAGCATCCCCGTGGCCCTCGATAATTCGTAGCAGCACACCGTGGGGTCTTCCGGAACCGTTTGCGCGAGGCCGACGCTCCCGTACCCCGCCGCTTCGAGGGCGTGCAAAAAGCCCCGTTCCTCTTCGGTGGGCGTGACAAGGCCCGCATCGGACCGGGAAGTTCCGACAAGCAGCACCGCCGACGGTGGTTTCGCGTTTGCACCGGGCTCTCGGAACCCGGGGGAAGATCGAAGGCTCGTGGTTCGGATGGCCACTTGCCCCGATAAATCCGTAACAATTTTCGCACGCACGGGATTGTCAGAGACGTCCGGACGGAAGACGGTCGCCTTTCCCCCTTGCGGAGAAAACGAATCCACAACCAATCGGCGGTGGCAAAACCACACCGATATGGATAGCGAGAGGAGAAGGCGCATGCCACTGTTGCCTCCTTTGAACCTACTAGTACTGAAGGTCACCATCCTCTATCGATATCTAGCGTTGATGAATGGCCACCTAGGGAAGGTACGGAATGTTTGTAACAGTTTGTTGCTGCGTGCAAACCTAGAATATTTAAGTTCCAAAGATCGTCCAGTTTCGAAAATCCAAAAGTTGATGACCGATGATTCCTACGGTACCGTTACTGGAAACCTACTGTACTAAATTTTAATTACTGGAAATCTACCGATCGGATTAAAAACATCTTTCTTTACTGGAAATCTACCGATACACTTTCTTCTTATCTATTTCAACCTTTTTTTAACCTCCATTTTCCGTTCACGAACCAACGGACTTTTAAAAACTGCACGCTAGTCTCCCTCACCTCCTCCCTCACTGCCCCCCTCTCCCTCTACTTCAGAACACCTTTTATTTCCAAAGAGGACCTTCCAACCGGAGTTTCCGTTCGACAAATTATTTAATTTGGTTTACAAAGCACGTGTCATTCTTGGTCGGGGGTTAAAAAAAGGTTGAAATAGATAAGAAGAAAATGTATCGGTAGATTTCCAGTAAAGTAAGATGTTTTTAATCCAATCGGTAGGTTTTGAGTAACTAAGAAAACGAACGGTAGGTTTCCAGTAATGGTTCCTGATTCCTACTGTATTTTTTTCTTAATTTTCGTTTGGACCATATTACTGTATTGAATCGACTGAATCATTTATTTCCTTCTTACGGATCTGGTAATAATTAGAAGTAGAAGTATTGTATCTCCTGTGCTGCACATCATATCAGGTACGTACGTGCATACGTACGAAGCCTTCGTAGTACCATAAAGAGGTTTTTGCTTTTTTTTACTTCTAAATCATAATTTTTTCGTTTGTTTGCGGTCGAGTGAGTCCATTCACAAACCTAAGTACGGTTCGTCTGGCAGGACCGTACGAATACGTACAGCCCGTAGGCGAGTTCGCATCGTGAGGTTTCGACATCGTACATACTCGTACCGTTTACCCAACGGTACAATTTATCGCACATTCGCAGAAGAAATACCGATGATGGATTCATTCATTCGGATTTTTATCGCGACGAATCCCAGGGACGGTCCTTAAAACGAGAACTGGAACTTTCAGCATGAAAATAATTTAAACTGGAACTTTTTTCGGAAGGCTGTTATAAAATTAAATATAAACTTACTTATAGACAATATAAACTTACTTAGAACAACTTTTCCTAATTTCTTGTTTTCTTACGGCAGCTTCGGCAGCTCAAATTCACCAAAATAAACAGTCATTTCATTCCTTCACATGCAAAGTGCTTTGTGAAAGCGCTATTCTCGAGAGCAGCGTAATTTGTCATCTCATCTCATCTCTTCTGTATTCCATACTCGTACCAACAAAGCGAGCAATGCATTGCGTATTTCTCTCACTCCCAAAACTAAACAAGAACCGCAACATTTCGACGGCGATGGCTTGAAAATCGAGGACACCACCAGCAAGATCGACGCAAGGATCCCATCCACCTCGCTGCCCAAAATGACGGAGGGATCCGGAAGCAACGACAGTGATGCTCCTTCCGGTTGCCTGCTGCTGGATTTCCTGCCCCGGGAATTGCTGGCGGGATCCATATTGGCCCGCTTTCTCGATGGAAGGGCCCTTGCCAATTTCTGGTGTGCGACCATGTCCAAGAGGGAAATGCTCGTCCGCCGCAGCAGCCCGAGAAAGCTGCGCAGCAAGAGAAACTCGCCGCTGTCGATGGTGGAAGAGATCCTGCAGGTTGCGCGTTACCGCAGAGCCAAGCTGACGGAAGACGGAGCCGGCGGCAACGACGAGGACGAGAACGAGAACCAGACCGACTCTCATCGTTTCCGCCTGCGGAGCCGCGTCTTCATGGCCTTTGAGGAGGCCGCGGAAACAAAAAAGGCGACGGGAAACGATGCGGATCGATGCGGCGGCAGTGGCGAGAAATTGGGTGTAAGCGAGAGAGACACTGAGCACCACTTTAACCTGGCGGAATTTCTCCGCCTCTCGAGAAGGACCTTTGCAAGCCTTTCTGCCATGGACTACTGCGAAACCGTCGCACAAAACCTGATCTGGACCGGCGTCGTAACGATCCGTGGCGTCGATCACCGCAAAACGACGATATGGGCCGTGCTTGTGGTCGATCCGTGGAGGTGGTCGATGAAAGAAATCCGGTTGTGGAGGAACGCGTCGACCTCCCGGGCATCCGCTTGTTCCACATCCGCGGCGCAGACGGGACCGCCTGCCATCGAGGCACGGGTGGTACCCCACAATTTTCTCCCGGTGGGCCCCAACCGCGGCCGCTTGGTGGGCGTCACGGAGGCCGATCGGATTGCCCTGGGAAGGATTTCCGCGGATCTGAGCGAGAGCGGGCTGGTGGCGAGGTTCTCCTGCGTGACCACCAACACCGGGGCGGCCTTGACCGGGAACGCAATTACCGATACAAACTCGGACCACCGCAACGCCAACAGCGGCGGCCAGTTCACGGTCAAGCTGATGGCCTTTGATCAGGCCCAGGAGAAACTGGACACGGTCTTTCGCCGGGGCAGGGAGCCGGGGGGGATCCCTCTGAGCGACGAAAAGAAAGGCATGAGTCTCGATCTCGATCGACACCGCAAGAAAGCGCTCGGTGGTGCCAAACAACAGCGGTACCCACAAGTCGACACGAACAACAGTTGCATCGATTATGGCAGCGATTTAGAACTCAACCACGACGACCACAGTCTGCTGTGCTGCTGGAGTCACGAATTTCTATGGGAGGAGTCCCGAAACTTTGCCGTGGAAACCTCGCACGCGTTGCGCTATTTGGCCAACGACTATGCGGCGCTGGAGTGGTAGGCCAAAAAAGACGCCAAGAACCAAAAACAGGAAACAAATGAACAAACAAGCACCGAGAGATTGCAATCACGAAGGTTGTGGAAGATGCCGAACCGAACACTGTAATTTTGTCGCCCCCATTCCTTGATGCTGCTGTACTGTTGGAGCTACGGATGGGAGCAGTCTTCTGTACCCGATCGCAATTGCCAGCCTCGCGGCAAACAACCAGCCGATTCTGCTTCCAAAAAAGGGTGGCGGTTCCTCAAACCTTTTGTGATCCTGCTTTCCGCGGCTCCAAACGGTTCCGAGTCAACAGTGGCTGTTCCCAAACGCGCAACATCGCCCTCGTCCACAAAAGTTATTGTACTGTTCACGCTGGTAGACAACAATGGCATGCTCGTTCCTTAGTGAATACTTCTATTCTTTATTGAGTAAAATTTTAGATCAATCATTTTTATCATAGTTGATGTGGACAAGGGATTGCCGTTTTTCTCTTCATATGTCGTCGCGATGAAATATGATCATATTCTCCATGTGTGTATGTATTATTTGTTTGTTTGTTTCTATCTGTAAATTTTTCCTTTCTTCTACAACTGTCCTTTTGTCGTATAGCATATTTCAGGCTGCTTTGCAAATTGCTTCCCTGATCGTTCCATCTTAGGCGATCAACTATCCCGTAAGATGAAGAGAGCGAGTGTTGTGATGACTCCTATCCGGTGCCTTCCTCATTTTGTTCATAGTTGAAGAGCTTTGCATATGCATCTCAGATGATTGACACAGTGAGTGAATTGATGAAGACAGCGAATGACGCGATGACCCTAGATCGATTTCTCCACCGTTCTTTTTGTAATTGAAGGGCTTAGTGTAAACTTCCGGCATGTCTTTGAACGTATACCGATTTGCAAAGAGCTGCAGTGCTGTGCTAACAGCCACAAAAGGCAGAACAGAGTAAAATATTGCCAACGCTGCCGCCTCAGCCGAAGCTCCTGGACCGACTGTGTTGAGAGACAAAGACATTGCATTCGACATCGACCTGATCAAAAACGGACTCAGAGCTGCTCCGATATTGGAGAAGAACAACTCATAGGCAGAGAATGTAACAACCTTCCATCTCGACGGCAAAACATGAAGCTTCAATATAGACAGAAGTCCAGCCTTGAGTTTGATGAGAAACGATGTTAGTCCTAGGAGAACAAGGACTGAGTTTGCAGAAAAATTTGGTGCCGACAACATGATCAAAGCCTGGAGTACAACAGGATTTATCAAGAATGTAGCAATAACACCGATACACTTTCGCCCTTCCATGTAACGATTGAAAACAGCTGCGAAGCAGTAGATGGCTGTCCCCTGAACAACCGATGACACTTGTATCCAAAGGCCTGTTTCTTCAGCAGAGTAGCCATCCAATAACAGCCAAGACACCACAAAAAGTGTTGGATAACTTATCAAGCCATCAATGATATGAGACAGTGACAGGAGCGGAAACGCCTGGAAGGATTGGATGCCGCTCAAAGGGACCCTTGGCAAAATCATTGTATTCATTTCCCTTTTCATACCCAAGTAAAGTATGCTGGCACCCAGAACCGTCAACGAAGCAACACAACCATAAATGATCAGTAATGTTGCAGAAAAAGCAAAGCCGGCGTCGTCGTCATAATCATCATCATCATTCGAGGGTCCCATGAACAAAAAGTTGTAGATAATGAAGCCTTGCACGATCCCTGAGAAACAAGTTCGTGAACCTTCTAACCAACCGTAGTTTCGAACCTTTGACCTGAGACTTCCATCCCATTCGTCAAAAAACATAGCGGCAGTGAATACTGGGCCACTGGCTGAAGAAATTAACCCAGTAACAAATGATATTGTCAATGCAGTGCCATAGCTACTGATAGGCGCAAAGTAAAAAAGGTATACCACATGTGCAAAGGCCGAAAAACATACGCACTTGCCAATCGGAAGTCGCTGCATGATTTGGATCCAAATAAGACAACCAATAGCAAAAGAAACGGTGTGAATAGCGTACAAGCCACCAATGAAGTTGTCACCCCAGCCGTAGGCTGATGCCCAAACAATCGCCTTCGCATAGATGAGTGTCGAATGGCTTGGCATCAAAATGGATAAAAGACAAACGATCCAGGTCTCAATAGTTCTTCCTATTACTTTTGCCTTCAACAATTGTTGGAAGTAAGTTTTGCTTTGTTCAGCATTCTTGACCGAGTCACCTGGCTTCCAAACAGTACTTTTGAAAACACTCTTGACGCTTGCTGTCTTCCCCGTTAATAGTTTATGGTTCAAGTTTTGTTCTATTTTGAAATTGCTTTTCACCTCATGTTGTGGTTCGTCTTCGTCACCATTAGGAACCCCAACATGAACTCCAGACGAATCAGAGTTTCGAATACGAGTGGTATCTTGTTCTAAACTTTCAGCATCCTTACAATCTCCCATATCATTCGTTACTTTCTTATCATCAACGCCATTCACTAAGTACAGATTGTCTTCTTCAAATGGAAAGGTCCATAATGTATCATCGTTGCCTCCATCAGCCCTCGGATTGCATTTCGTTGATTCTTCCACCTCTTTGTATAGCTCGTATAATTTAAATTGCCAATTCATCAAAGGAAAAGATGTACAAATACCTTCGATGCCAATCTCAAGCATTTTTTCTTGTCCTTCTTCAACAGCTTTGCTGACAGTACGACTAAGCTGCATCTTAATATGATTGAAATCACCTCCCTCCCAAAGCTTGAAATACCATCCTGGAGTCTTCCCTAGGCCACCAACCAACGAACCAATGACGGGACATCCGCAGTGTGCAAACTCGATGTCCACAAAGCCGAACGGTTCTGATCGAGACGGCATCAGTGCAAAATCACATCCGAGCCTATGATCTGCTGTAAACTTGTAGAATTTTGGTACGACGAAGATCCGCCTCTTGAAGAGGGGGTTTCGAGCAAGGTTGATGAGCCTGGTAGCTGCGTACTCGCCAAAAATATCACCCGGTGGTCCGACAACAACAAGCTGTAAGTTACCATGTCGCAAAAGTAGCTCTGTTGCGGCATCTGCAATTGCATCAACTCCCTTCTGGTAGACCATCCTCCCAACAAAGGCACCAACTATTGCATTTGGATTGACCTCAAGGTTCAAAACTTTCTGTAGCTCTTGCTTTTTGTACTTCTTTATGACACGGATTTCTTCAAACGATGTTTTTCCTTCTAATGATGAAGGACGATTAACCATGAGCTCAGGATTTGGCAAAGACCTCACCTTTAGCATACCAGCTCGAAAATTATCCAGTTGAATCGGTACCTCCTTTGCATACCTCTTCGAAACTGCACAAAACCCACGCCCATTCTGCTCCTTTTGAAAATGTGAAATTAGGCCACTAAGCATGTTGAACTGGCTATCATGAGTAAAATCTCTGAAAATGACCTCTTCTGGTATTCCACTTATTTTTGAAATACGTCCCAAAAGGCTTGGACTAAGATGGTTCATTATATTGCCTTGATAGGATGCATTGTGGAGGGTGCAGAGAGTTGGGATCTTCACGCCGTCTCTCTTGATGTACGTTGGGGCAAAGCTTGTGTGGTAGTCACATAGATGAAGTACGTCAATGGAGTTGCGGTGCCTCATGGCCAGCTGAGCGACAGTCAAATTCCACAACGTGAAAAAGTGGAGGAAGTAGTCTACGTCGGCAGAGTCATCAGGATACAACTCTTTGTCTTTGTCCATGCGTTTTCCAAACAGCCCATCGTGCTTGCAAAATATGCTCTCTACTTTGTGGTCTTTCCCTGGCCAGCGGAAGTGGAAAATTCGTACTTCTTCAATATTGCCTTCGACCTCGCAGTAAACAGGATCCGCCTCTCTCATCACTGGATAAGAGACGCCTCCCATCATAGGTGTTACCATGATCAATTCTCCTGGATGAAACTTTGCAACTACTTCCATCACCTTTCCCAGGCCGCCAACCTTCTGGTTTATTTTTCTAGACAGAGCAGTCTCGGGGACAATATGTTCGAGGGTACAAATCATGGCCCTTGTTTTGTTCATGTCATTCACGATCATTGTTTCTTCATCTTTGCAATCAAAGTTGGCATTCAACAAGGATATCTTTTCTCCGTTCTCAGGGATTGCACAAGAAGCATCGTCCTTTAGAACTATATCGCTTTCCTTGCTGAATTTCGTCAAAATCCAAACAGAAGCCACGACTGGTAGCAGCATCCACAAAAATATGATGAAAACGATGACGGTTGCAGGAATATTGCCTCCTTTCGGGGCAGTCATATCTCCTGTGTGGATGATGATGCTCTCAAGTGGACTGAGTGTGGCTTCCAAAATACCACGCGAGTCAACAACTAAGGTCTCCCCCCCATTACCCCTGGCGCCATTTCTGTACGTCCCAGCAGGGAGCCTAGTTGCAAACTGTTTCTTCACTGTGTCCTTATCGTGTGCATTGATTGCTGCCCATCCTCCCTTCAGCGGTCTGTTGGGTCCCTGACGCACGCTGCGGGAAATGGATACAAAAAGATCATTCGCAGTGCCACTCCCAATCCACTCATTCAATTTCAGTTGATAAGCACCGGCTCTTGCAACTTCTTTCCGCCACTTGGGCATTGCCGCAATACCAACATTGCGGTGTTCGCACATCCATCTTGAACCATCTTCTACAAATGCTGGCGATAAATCATGACGAGGCTTGTTGGCGGCATCACACAATACGCTTTGTGTGCCGCCATCGTATGTCCTAGGTGGTCCAGAACTAAACAAGGTATCGAATGGACGTCCATGTTCGTTAGTGATATAAGATCTTTGCCAGTCATAACCGGAATAAATCCTCGTGTACCCAACAGGCAAGGTCATCATCCAGATAGATCCTAGGGCAAGAAGGTGCTCATCCCAGGTTGACGTCAATACATTTGGACAAACGTTGTCATGGAATTTCCCATTGATATCAGCCGTGCCCTTTGAACTTGTGCAGTTTTCTACCCCATAAAACGTCAAGAAGTGATTTGTTAGCTGCAAGATTAACGCATCCAGAGGTATACGATCAGTTCTTTGTTTGTACATAGAATGTGAAAACCTGGTGGTTATAGAAAGTTCTGTGAGGTTTGTCAGGGTAGGCGATTCATCCTTGTTGTAAAAGGTGTCCCCAACTGCAAAGGACCAAGCGAGGTCTGTGTTGTATGTGTTGCTGCTGAGTTGATTGTAGGTGAAAGGTGTCATTGAGTCCGGATAGAAGGCCGGCTGTAGATGAGGGAACCGCACCAGCCAAGACGGCCACAAATCTACTATAAGGGTTGGAAGCATACTCCTGGCTCCTGTCTTTTCAAAGACATGTCGACGAATTTGATTCTGGCTCCTTGCAAGGATTTGTTCAACTTCCTTCGAATCAATATGGCCCACAGCCAGAAGGCGGAATCCTGAGACGCCTAGCTCAAGTAAGTGGTCCAGATACTTTGCGAGAGTCCTCTGAACGTGATCGGAGCTCGTGTTCAAATCTGGTAGACCAGTCATATCGCAATTGTGCGTTACATCAGGGCTCCCCCATGTTCCGATGTTGCCAATTCCACATGGAGGCGAATGCAAATCACCTGCATCGAAACCTGCAGTGGGAAAGACACGCTCAGCAGCACAGCTCTTTGAGTCGTCAATAAAGAAATTGTCACACGTAGGCAATCCGGATGACTGTGGAAGGTCACAACACGGTGCAGCATTCACCGAGTTCAAAGTAACTTCAACCCAAACCTGCACGCCATAGTGAGTACAAACTTCTGTCGCTGCCTTCAATTCTGCCTCACTTCCTGAACGTGACATGACGTTGAATGATGCCTGCTGATACCTTTCCCACCAAGGATACAATGGTGGCATCAAAGAATCTCCTGAATCATAGTTCTCAACAACTTTAGGACCTAAATTCATATGAGCGTTGATAGGAGAAAGCTGTACTGCTGTCCATCCCTCTTCACCCAACCTCTTGCACTCTCTTGCAACGCTCTCAAAATTCCATTCAAACAACTGTACAATTGCCCCCGAATTTAATTCAGCGTCACCTCCTTTTTGTTCATCTGCTTCTGAATCTGAATCTGCTTCTGCGTCTCCTTCTCCTCCTTCTTGAGTTGGGTTTGAATTGAACTCATCCCTCAGTTGTTTTGCTAGCTCGCATGTTCGGCCCGATGGTGGACATGAGACGTGAAGCATGGAGTTTAGGTCCATACTATCGATCCCATCAGCAGTTGTTAACCCATCCAAGACAGCATCAGGATTACATTTATCATACGTCCATGTCGAATCATCGAGGACAAA
The DNA here is from genome assembly GCA_900660405.1 of Pseudo-nitzschia multistriata. NCBI lineage: Eukaryota > Bacillariophyta > Bacillariophyceae > Bacillariales > Bacillariaceae > Pseudo-nitzschia > Pseudo-nitzschia multistriata. Next base: position 66,516 of record CAACVS010000663.1, on the reverse strand, counting down.
CTTATATGTATGGTTCTGGCCGTTCGGGATATCAATATCCACTGAGTATAACCGTGAGTTGGAGAAGCCGTGATAGAAACTATCCTCTGGATAAAGTTTGGAGTACAACGTGTCAGAAGAGTCGTCATGTTGTTCCAGTTCCATTTCAATAGCTGACCAATTTGAGAATGATCCTGCCAGCATGACCTTAGATATTGGATGAGGTGCAATCGTAGACGGGTTGAGTTTGAAGGTCACAGTACAAGTATCACAGTTTTTATCGCTTGTTGTTATAGTCAAGTGGTCTTCACATGGATTGACGTTGCATTTTTTACCAGTCCAGCCATGTAAACAGAGGCATTCACCTTCGAAGCAGATACCGTTGCCCGAACATGATACACCAAGGCATGATGGGTCGGCATGACTATCGGTGCTCCTTATGTCTGCCCAATCGATTGCCACCTTCGTGTGGTTGGCTAACATTTCAGAATCGTTATCAGATGTCACATTCCTGGAAATTGTACCCTTGAAAAATCCTGGGTAGAACTCATTATAGTCAACGTCGTTCTTAATGAGGGAGGCTTTTCTTGGTGCATAGTAAAGACGTAATTCTTGGTTCTGTAATGCTGCACTGGAGATCGACGCAATAAGAGCGTGTTCAGCTTCGTGGAAACCATTCTTCCACACATGGCCTTTTGAATGGAGTGGACAAGATAAATATTAGCACGAAAGCAAAAAAGAGGAACGAATTCACTCTTGAGATAGCACAGAGTCAGATTCTGGTCTGCAGGATCTCAACACTTACCTTTGGCAAACTGTGGCTCGTGGGTCAGATAATCTATCCAGTGAAAGACACCCTTGTCCGGAGAGTCTGGATCAAGAAATAGGTCCATGTATGCGGAATATGCTTTTGAGGTGACTGCTGACGCTATAGAAGGATTCGAAACTGACATGAACGCGGCTGTTTGCGACAACTCAGCATAAACCCACCAAACGTGCCCAGAATTACTAACGCCAGACTCTGTCCTATCAAAAGCCCACGTCCCAACATCACCAGTGGTGACATTATGGAACAGCCTACGCGGAAGCCAGGCAAGTGGAATCATTCTCATCGCCCTCGTATACGCCCACTTAAACAACTCCTTGTCGTTCAAGTGCTCTGCGGTCATCATAATGAACCATAGACTTTTCTGGGAATGCCCGAAATCTGAGTGCACCGAGTTTAATACCTTATAATTTGCATTACCCCACATAATATTGAAGTGCTCATCCCAAAAGGAATCCTTAAGCGCGAGAGCTAGATCCAACATTCGTTTGTTCCATTGCGCAGAGTCCATCGATAGACCACGGAGAATCATCAGGTACGCATTTAGTTGGTCCAGCTGCGCCAGCATGTCCTTTCTGACTTCCAGTGGTTCACCTTCAAGCACCGGAACAGAGGGTTTGGCGCTCGTCTTGTTTGCCATTCCCATCATATACCAGTCCTCTCTGTACCATTGTGAAAACGTGTAATCGACAGATTTGAAAATGAAATTTCCCACAGCTTCGTCCCTGGTAACATAATAGAACATCGCAAGACCGATCAGGGCATTAGCATGCTCCATACTAGTTCGTTCATTCTCGTTGGGAAGGCACAATCTCTCAACCTTAGAAACATAGGTACAGATGGCTCCTCTGTCACCATCTACAAATTTTCTGAAGAAAACATCAACGCCAGCTTTTGCGTGCCGCAGCATTTTACTGTTTCCAGTCAGATGATAACCTACACTGTAGAAAAAGATCTGACGAGAGTGTTGGACAGCAATATCATAATCTGTGTAATCCGTGATCCACATCGGGGCTGTTTCAATTTCTTTGCACTGATTCATCTTTTTGTCGTATGCACCACCATCATCGCAACGATAGGTAGGAAAGTTTCCATATTCGTCTCCACCAAGTGCATCACTTGAGTTCCAAAATGGATAAAGATCTAACGACACGTGATTTTCCCAATATGTTTGATTGAAAAACTTCAGATTACTCAATTTGATCGATTGCAAAAAACTCGGTCTGCACTGGGGACTGCTGTCAGGCTTCAAGTCGCCGTCGACAGGCTGTAGCAAAATTGTTGCCAGTGGCGGGATTACTAAAGATTCAATGTAATGTAAATCAGAAATTGTCTTGGTTTCGTAGTAAGTTTTACCGTGTCCTGAATCAGCACTGGTTGAATCGAAGACAACCTTCCAAAATCCTGGAGTCGGCACCGAAAATATTGTAGCATTTAGAGTAGCTTCTTCGAAGTTCAACACGCCCGTTAGCTTGCCTCCCAAAGAGTCTTCAAGTTCAAAATCTAAGGCTGCAGAAGTTGGGAACTTATCTTGACCAGCTTTCACAAAAAAGTATTCGCGAGAAAAAATCTTCAGAAGAGCCTTTGTGCTCTCGTAAACTTTTTTTTTCTCACTCATCTCCGACTTAGGGTCACAGACTGGCGTCTCCAAAGCTACTTCGTAATTCAGACCTGGCCAATCCTTGCCAAAGCCTTCCCAGTCATGTGGCGGCGGCTTGGCATAATCGAAAGGCAATTTCTCTCCCAGCTCTTGGCCTTGGAAAATCATTGGCGTACCGCATGATATCAATGACAGTGCAATAGGAAGAATAAGGGCGCGCTGCAAAAGTGACTCATTCACGACAAGATCCTCTAAAACCCGAGCTGTCCTAGCATGCCCGTCTGCTTGAGAACTAGCAATGTCATGCGTTTCTGTGTATGATATCCATTCTCCATTATTTGGATCACACCGATTTTCAATAGTTTTCACAACTTCCATGACGCTCTTCCTGTCCTTACTGCGCATGGTCTCTCGAAAACTGTAAAACAAGCCGTTTCCCCACTGCGCGTCGAAACCAAGGCCATCTCCAGATGACTTTGAAGTTATGAGAGGATCGTTTTGCAAATCTTCCGCAATACTGAAACGGTTCATTTTGGATAGATATTCGGTGCTCTCACGCAAGAAGTTGGCCCCGTACTCATTTGGTATTGCATCAGGCTGCCAACATTCGCTATTGCTTCCACGTGACTTACGAATGCATACGGTTGCATCAAATCGTAGACCATCAACACCAAGCTCCTCTACCCAATACTTGACGTTGGACATCAAGTACGACACAACTTGCTTCGAAGAGTAATTGAATCGAGGTCCCCAGGGCGTGGTTTGGTCACCATTGTTGTAGAAATAATCACCGAACATACAGGGCACCTTTTCTTTGAAGTTGTTAGAAGGACAGTATGTTGAAGGCAAAGACCTATCGATGGACTTGTTTCCATTTGCCTCGCATTGATTTTGTCGGTCATATAACAACGTCCTGGCGGAGGCATGATTGTAGACGACGTCCATGTACACCTCTAAGCCTTCACCATGTGCCGCCTCAATGAACCTCCTCAGACCGTCGTATCCCCCTAGTTCTGATCGGATAGCAAATATGTGAGCTGTTGAGTAGCCCCAAGAGGAGTCATAATCTACGTTAACAGGCATGAGCTGAACAGTCGTAATTCCCAATTCGACGAGGTAAGAAAGACGAGAAATACAACCATCAAACGTTCCATCTGGACTGAATGTTGCCACATGCATTTCGTATATAACACGTTGACGACCAGCTTGGTTTCGAAGAGGTAGAAGTGGGAATTTGCTATCAACTGCGACGCAAAGGCTGGGGTCAATTGGATGAAGTTGTCTGCAGGTGGGTAATACTTTGTTCAGACGAGACCTGGTGTCGTCGAGATTCTCATTTTTGACCACTAAAGCGCAAAAAGATGAACCATCGTCATCATCGTCGCTATGGTTTGAATATGGCAAAAGCGCATCTTGAAGAATTGTGAAAGTGCCGTTCGACGACTGGAGATGAACTGGTTCTTCAAAGTTGCTCTTGGAGCAATATGCTTCGACGGATGTAGCACAAGGTGCAAACAAGGTATGGTACTTTGGGTCATCCCGTATCTTCGGCGCAGATAGATTTCTTATTGTCAACTTCGCGTTGAGCGACGAGTTCTCCAACTGATCATATTCATATGGAATGTAGCGAACAGAAAATGGAGAAGGTCAGACTTTGATACCGTTCATCGTTGTTTACAATGTTTCCAAAAGATACAGATATCTCTGAACTTACCTCCACCGTACGGCCATTGGATTGGCCCAATAATTCTCTTTCTTCTTCAACGATGATGGACGTTTTAGATGCGTCAACATTGTAGGCGCTGACTGCTCGGAGGGTAGTAGAGGATATCAATGCAGTTGTAAGTACTGCTAAAGTTCGAGGGGACATCATCATAAAGAAAGCTCTTAACATAAATCAATTGCGGAATTTCAACGATGGCGAGGGAACATCATGGTAGACAAAGATTGTAATCTGAGGTAGTTGCGAGATGTGAAACTGCCGAACAAATAGTACACGTAATCATACATCTCGCAGGAGTACAGCAATAACACCGTCATCCTTTTTCCGGACCAGTTGAATCTCCTCTGAGTCACGACGAGGGTGGTACGGTACTTCCCGAGTAAAGAAGGGGTTGATGGATACTTCTTCTTATGGAACGAAGGGATTCGATAGTTTCCCTTCTCAAGAATTCTCAAGAAGAAGAACCACCCTCTTTGTGAATCAGTGGAGATCGATAAACAGCTCACAGCGCCAACCTTGTCTTTGGTTGGATGATCCCTCCGTTTTGGAGTTCGTAGAAGCCCACGAGTCAGCAAACTCAGCACCATGTGCATTTCCTATCGACCATCAACCACAATCCATATTAGAAGTACTTCGTATTATTCTTTTGATAAATACTTCTATCCCCGCGAAGGCCGTACGTACTAGAAAGAAGAATAAAAGAACAACCAATACTAAAAGAAAAATATTAGAAGTACTTCGTACGAAGTACATCACCGCAAAAACGTTTACTGTACTACGCAACTTTTGTACTGTAACCGTTTACCCCAGCCGATTATCACATCTGTACGGTATCTGCAAAATGATACACATGTATTTTTTACCGTTGTTTGACTGTATATTATATGGTACATATTCTCGCACCCCTCATATTTAGTGGTACGAAAWTTTTKTTGTGTACATTTYTACGGTGCTGATGTGTGTACTTGTATTATTTAATTAACTACCGGAGTCGCCTAATAAGTATAATAACCCACCGTATAACTGCTAACTGAATGATACAAATAATGATACACACTCCCACATACAAGGGACTGAATGGAGTYGTTGGCGATGCTTATTTTCTAGTACTAAATTCGTGTAGGAATTTGTGTACAAGAATACTGCTTGCAGCTCGCTCCCCCCCCCCCTCAGCAAGCTTCATTCATTCTATCGAAAAACTCAGTTTTGCAAGCCACTTGCCCATGGTGGTGTTCCCCTCTATTTGAAGCACTTATACTCAACCTTAGACAGTGAGACTACCACTGTTGCATTTGCCATCTCAATTGTCGATTTAACAAGCCCTTAAACGTTCGAAAGGACCCAGTACAACCTTTGTTTGGTCCAGCTATACAATACGATGCCTCGCAAGAAGAACTCGTCAGCTCCACCAAGCAGCTCAACAAGCAGCAGCTCAACAAGCAG
>CAACVS010000663.1:0-46991 GCA_900660405.1 Pseudo-nitzschia multistriata | reverse complement strand
GTAGGAATGGTATGATCCTTCATTCCTTTCTTCGGAGCTTCGTATCGTACGTAACGATTCATCGGTACGTTGCAAGATCGTATTAATTGAAAGTGTCTGACATACTTGTGATATTTACTGAAAGAGGGCAATTTTTTTTATCAGCATGAAAATACCGTCAGTTGGGTTCTACTGGTCATTTTGATACGCCGCTACTTGCACATAATAGCTCAGAGTGACACATTTTTGAGGCTGTAATTCTCTTCAGTATGGAGAACTTTCTTCTATTGGTCATTCTTGTTCAAAAGAGGTGCCCGGTACCATTGTCAATATATTGTTTCCCATGTGGTTCATACTAGACTGTTTAATTTCATGTGCAAGGATAATTTTTATTCACGTGCATGCACCTTTTTAGTTTGAGTACAACACAGTCATATTTTATCGGGGGTTAAATAAAACTATTGATAAGTGTTAAGTATAGACAATGACACTCTTTCAGGACCATCAAAATAGGGTTACAAAGACACTCATAGGGGAACAGAGGAAGTAGTACTATATCATATTCCGGGTGGTTGTCAAGAATTACATACAATATTTGTGTTTTTTGCTGAGCCCTGGTTTTTGCCTTGCAGGTAACCAGGTGAGTACGTACCTCGTACTTCTCGTCAATCAGCACCCTGATACTGGGCCCTCCGGAACCAACACGCACGCATCCCCTCTTTGAAATCTAATATCGGGGGTATGATTTCGTGTTTTTTTTTTCAAATAAAACAACCACATTTCTAAAACGTGGGTTATTATTCACAAAAAATAACCCATGTTTTAAAACGTGGGTTCCTGGGTTAACCCACRAATAACCCACGAAAAACCCACAAACCTGCTGGGCCTTTTTCCAAAAATTAAAAACAGTGATTAAATAACTTCAATGACTCAAATACTTAACATCCTTGGTTCTCCATCAACCCAGATGACTGTAAATTCGTTGTTTATTTGTGGGTTCCTGGGTTCTTTCGTGGGTTATTTTTCACCAAAAATAATCCACGTTTTTCTAGGGGAGGAATTCGAAAAGGGGGATGTGCGAGTGGGTACCGGAGGGCCCTGGTGTGAAATGTTGATAGGCTCTTTAGTGTACGAAAATACATCGTTTACAATAGAGTGAGGGTTACTATTCACTAGCTACTCGTGATTGTGGTACGAGTACTAGGTATGTGCACTACCTCACAACTGGTGTTCCTCTGCCATAGCGCGCACAAGCTTGGTGCACCTTCGTCTACTGTATTATGTACTACTACATCCGACAAGGTTGCATTTTTGGTTGAGTGAGACGGAGGAAGCTAGGGGATGCTTATTTTCGGAAGGAGGAAGCAGGGTACGGGTACCGTACGGTACGATAAGTGCAGTTTCGGATCTCCGGCTGCTTTCTCACTTCGAACCTCGGTCATCCCCTTCCCAATCAAAAAGAGCAATACCGGTACATACTAGATATATCATCAGAGAGGAAGACAAACAAGGAACGATCTAGCATTCACACACAAAATGCCTTTGTTAGGAGTTGGTTTTAGCATGGGAAGCTCCGGTGACGGAGACTCACCGGCCTTTGGAAAGTCCCTCGGTAAGTTAGATCCAATCGATGACTCCACAATCAATCATCGCAAGGTTTCCTGTTTTCTCCTAGGTTACTTTCCTGGTACCTGCCATCCCTCGAAGTTGAATCCATCGAATAGGTTGGATTCGAAGCGGCGAGTTTCGTTTCCCTCCGAATCAAGCCCTTCATCTCATACGCATCGATCTACTGCGTGTCAACATTATTTCTCTCTAATATTGGTTTTGTTGCACTCTGCGCAATTCCGTTTCGTTCCGCCTTATTTGTCTTGAACCACCACAGACGAAATAATCTCCGATCGGCGCAAGGAGCAAGCCAAGGCCTCTTCGGGCAAGAGTGTCGCCGCGAAAAAGAACGGCAAGATCGAAGCAAAAAACAAGAAAACAGCGATGGCCGATCGCTCGATCGCAACGGGCCGGGCCAAGAGGGCTGCGGCCATAAAGGCGAGACGTGGATTAGCTGGCAACGGAGCGGGCAACGGAGCGAGCAACACGGCGGGAAATGGAGCAGCCAAAAACAACGCTAGCAGTGGGAAAAAGAAAAAGGCTAAGGCGTCGGCCATGGAGATCGAAAAGGAGGTCTACCGCCAGTCCCGAAAGACGTCAGAGAGCAAGAAGAGGGCCGAGCAAAAGAAAACTGGCGGCAGGCTGCCACCCAACTCGTCCCTGCGGGCGAAGAATAATACCAACAAGAAAAGCGTGGAAATTTCGCCCGAGGCCCCGGCCGTTGTCACCATAAAGCAGCCAAGGAAAACTCAGCTGATGGCCGCCATCAAGGGCATGGAGCAAGCCGGGTGCCCCGTTCCGGACGGTTTCCAGGTCGCGATGCAATTCATTCCCTCCCCTGTGACCAAAGCAACGAAAGGAATGGGGAAGAAATCGCAGGCCGGAAGTAATAAAAACAACAACAGCACTAACAAAAGGAACACTAGTGGACGAGGTCGGGGTGGAAAGAAATGATCGGCCAATTTGTGTTTCTGTGTTGTCATGATAATTTGTATTTAGATTGGGTGTCTAGGCTTTCCGGATTTGAAATTACTCTTGTGGATGGATGCGAGGGAGCATGTGTGACAGGCATCATTATTGTCGTTCTGTTCTTCTCACTGCAATGCTAATGATTTCATTTTGGTGGCGAGGAAAAGTAACTCGCTAGGTGTTACCTACCGCTTGAACAAAACGAGTGGATGTCGATTATCAAATTTAAGAAGAGAAAGGAAGTCAACTAGAATTAAATTTGAACCTGCCGTAAGATTGAAATGCATCACATTTGGAAGCAAACGCAGCAAGTTAACGCAAGCGCATCAATTTTGTATTGACCATGACTATAAAGCAACAAGAAACGATGCAATGCTACAATAACCAGGGAAAAAAGGAGAAAGGCATGCTAAAATGCCGGGGAAGGAAAAGATCGTAAAAGAATAATAATCATCAAATGTGTAATGTATGCATTGTAAACATCAAGTCAACCTTTCCCGAACATTGTTACGTAAGTTGAAACGATAAAGGACACTATATGCAGTGAACGTAAAAAGTGTTCGTCGCATAGTGTTCCAGTCAAGCAAGCCGGGATAACAGAGGTTACTATACTCTTATACCCTACTCGTAGTAACTTGACCACTACCCTTGAAACATGGTGTTGTCGTAGCGGAGGGCCTGCCTATTTGGCTTTTCTACAAAATTCCGTTGCTGTCGTGCACCGAAAGGTTTGGTACTTTTCGTGAAAGCATTATAGAAGTCAGTTACTTTCATTTCGCTTATTTCTTTATCTGTTTTTTTAAAAGATCTTGTCTATGTTGGTGGCCAACAGGAATCCAAAAACTGCCATGAACAAAAAGAAACCTCCGAGGGCCGCAAAACCCTTGGCCTTGACTTCTGAGCTGACCCCCGGATCACTGCGTTCGGCGTTGAGGACGGCTACCTGGAACTCGAGGACCGTGTTCGGCGGGATGACGTCCCCGGCACCACGCTCCCCGTAGGCCAGCTCTGCCGGAATGATTAGCTTTCGGTCCCCCCCGATTTTCATGGGTGGGATATCGAGTGTCTGGTCTCCGCAGATCCCAATGTCCCAGCCCTTGATCACTTGCCCCCTGCCGACGACGACTTCGGCCGGTTCGCCTGGTTCCGTCTCGTCGAAGGTAATCTTCTTGCCCTTGCCACCGCCAGCAATGGCGGCGAAAAAGGGGTTGGATCCACCCGACGCCGCCGAGGCGTCTTGCTGGTAGCTACCGGAGTAATAGCACAGGATCTGATCCCCAGGAAAGACGTTGCGACCGGTCCCGATCTCTACGTCCTCCCACGACAATCCGTTCCGTGCGACAATCGCCTCGGAGAGGGACGTTACCGATCTCTGCTGTTGGAGGCCCGTTGTTTGGGAATGCGGGGCGGTGAAGGCATGCGTCGTCGCGATACCCGCTAGGAGAGCGGCCAGGATGCGAACGGAAGAGGCAGCAGTAAAGTACATTCTGTATAGACTATTACAGTATGCTTATGAGAGGGATTGGCGGTTTTCTTACGGTACCGTAGCTTGTTGTCGGCAGGGGCGAATCCTGGAGGGTCGATGACGAAAACACCGATCCAAAATGAACTGACTTCAGAATTGAATTAAATTACAAACGGTACCATACTTCATGTATCCATACGTACGTACGTACTCGTGCGACAACCGCCAACGTAAAGTTATGTGCAAGAGGTTGTTCCTGATACTATCAGAATTAGCACGAGTGCAAATAATCGTAAAGCGTGTTCAGAGTTTGTATGATGCGATGTTTTTGACTCACGTGTTCTAGATTTTTCCGTTCCGTCAATCACGAATGAAATGAATCACGAATGGAATGAAATAAATATCGACTCCCACTACGGACACCATCAAGAACAAACATCTGTCGTACAAAGCACGTACCTTCACGTACAGTACAGTAGTACAGCTACAGACCATAATTTTGTGATTCATAATTCAGTCATCAAAAAAGAATTTCAAGTGCTGTATTAAACTCCCTCCGATGAATTCATTCAGATCAACAAAACTCCAGAGTCTGACCATGGCAACTGGTACAAAGAGCTCAATGAATCATTCGCGTATGAATCTACTAGCTTTCGCTGCCCCTATCAATTCCTTTCATCATCCGAATCGAATTAGATAAATCGTTTAGAGTATTTTAATTTAAATTCCTCGGTATGATCCCACGGACCCGAACCGTACTCTTTTGCTCGTCGTCCAAAATTGCCGTAATGCTACTACTAGCGGCAACCCTGACGGCGAGGACAGCGACGAGAACGATGGCGTTGACGACGAGCAGGGCATGGGCTCTGGTGGAAAGTCGAATTCAAACGCCGTTGGAACAAATGCATGGGACAGAAAGCCGGGTCTGCATTGGCAAACGATCCAGACGCCATCGCAGTTTGTGTTTGACTTTGAATTCCGCCAACAACGAAGGTGACGCAGAGACTCTCGACAATGATCGTGCAACTAGTTGCGAAAGAAAAACACCAGCGATAATTCCCGGCTGGACCGTCGGCAGAGCCATCGACGAATGCATTCGTCGCCTCGAGGCCAAAAACGTGACCGAGCCCGACTATTCCGCCTTGTATCTGGTGGCGGCGGCCCTAAAACTGCCATGGGAACGAGGAATTCGAGACCTCCAGGTGGGGGGGGGCAGAAGTGTCAGCAATGCCAATCTCCGCTCGAAACCATTGACCTCCGAGCAGGCCAGCGATCTAGAAGGGATGCTTAAGCGGAGGGAGGCTCACGAACCCATCCAGTACGTCCTCGGAAAATGGGACTTTCTCGATTACACGATCGCCATCCGCAGGCCCCTCCTCTGCCCGAGGCCCGAAACGGAGGAATTAGTGGCGGAAATCTCCGGGGAAATCGCAAAGGAACGTTCCTCCAAAACCAACCAACCCCTGCGCATACTGGACGTCGGATGCGGGACGGGGGTCATCGGGATTTCGCTGGCCGACCTCCTTCCGGACGCCGTGGTTGAAGCGATCGATGTCGAGCCGGTGGCCGTTGCCGTTTCGGCCGAAAATGCCGAGCACGTGCTGGGAGGCTCGGCCGCCGACCGCTACCAGGCGAAACTATGCCCAGCGGCCGACTTCCAGCCGAACCAATCCTTCGACGTGGTTGTCAGCAACCCTCCGTACATCCCCCGGGCCGACATGGAAACCCTAACCGACGACGTATGGAAGTACGAAAGCGATCGGGCCCTGTGCGGCGGGGATGATGGGTTGGACGTCGTCCGAACCATCATCGAAAAACTCCCCGAATGGTGCAGCCCTCGGGCTGTGTGCTGGATGGAGGTCGATCCCACCCACCCCCGGATGATCGAGGAACTTCTGTCGCGAGAGGACGGCGGATCGGCGAAGGGGCGGGGGAGAAGGGTCTGTTTCGAATCCTCATACAAGGACATGTTTGGGAAATACCGGTTCGTAAAGCTGAGGGTGGAGTAGGACGGATGGATGGACGAATGGAACCGATCGGTTGCTGCATTTCTACTGCGCTGCTGGTTTGAAAGATGCTCTGTGCACGGCAGGAGGCTTGGACGCGGTGTTTTGCGACTTGCACCCATCTGGTTTCGGAATTACCGAACCGATCCCTCTACCAACACAGACGCTAGATCAATCGTTTCCGCCACATTGTCAAAAAATTTACCGCACAAGAATAGACTCATTAATCGTCAATTTTTTAGCATTATCGTGAAAGATGAATATATGTAGTAGTTATTCATCATTGCTTATTGGCTTTTGATGCAACGCATTGCAAAGTCTACGAATGTGCTGTAATCGTTTCTATTAGTTACTTCTACTAACTAAAGGTGTAAGTGTATTGAGTTGTGAAACAAGAAGGACAAAATTGTATCTCTGTCACAAATGCAGACAGGTTCTCTACGTGGAATCTTTTCAGTTCTGGTTCTGCACGCGAGCTCCTGCTGCATGCATCATTATGAATTATGTATTTTTGGCTTTATGAATGAATGACTTTCGAGGACGGTGGTGAAAACATGCATGGTGCTACGGGGAGAAGCATGGACAAACTCGGGCTTCTCACGGCAGCGGATCGGTGGTCATTTCGTGGGGTCTGATCGTCTGACCTCTCCATGGCAAGACGCTCTTCTTCTTGCCTATCGAACGATTCGACGTCTCTAATGTAGTTTTGCAAAAACGTGTCCACCTCATGCCCAGCAATTTTGACGTTTGTATTCTCTAGGATAGTATCGGCGGTTGGACGCTTTCGTTCGTCGGGATTCGTCATGCATTGCAACAAACGCTGGAGGTTGTCACCGCGACAAGCGGGTAGCTTTGGTTCATCAGAGGATCGCAGCTGGTGCCATCGCGGCCCTTCCGATGGCATCTCGACATGATCGTCCATTGCAATTTCGTAGAGAGTGAGCCCAAGGCTGAAAATATCCGAACTGCTGTGCCTGGTTGCAGAAGCCAACAACTCCGGAGGCATGTACCTCGTGTCACCCTCTTGGCCCTCACCAGAGCTTCCAATGCTTCCCGCCAGGCCAAAGTCTCCGATTTTGCACATCGCTCCAAAACGAGCGTTTGTCACAAAGAATATATTGGAGGGTTTGATGTCTTGGTGTACGATTCCGTGAGAATGAATGTGTGATAATCCAGCCGAAATGTCATGGCATATCTTCCATACCGTCAAGTTTGGTACTAGACGGCCAAAGGCATCCATACTGCTGCCGGCTTCGACACCTGAAGGTGGAGGGAGTGTTTTCACAAGTCTTGGGTATTTCTTCTTAGCAGAATTCCAGAGAAAGCGGAGTGAATCCAACAATTCACGACATGTGTCTCGGCAACACAATTCAGTCTGCGAGTAAAAGTATCCATCCTCTTGCCAAGCTCGATAGAAAAAAAGAAGATATAAACTGTAGCAGTTTCTCTTGCTATCGGACGAGGAGTTGTTAGAATTTTCCGAGTGGTTTCTTTCTCCAGAAGCATTGCTTGTTGCAAACACGCTTTGGAGACGTTGCATGGATTGGACTTCCGCCAAGGCCACATCCCGGTCGCGTTTCCCTCGAAATTGTCTTCGATTGCGCTTGACAGCATAGAGATGGTCGTCACTTTTCTGGCGGACCTTGTACACGTCGGCAAATGTACCACTTCCGAGACTACCAAGAATTTCAAAATCGTCTGAAAAGGAAATCACAGCATTGATATCTGGATTAGACGGAAGTCGACGCATGAGCTTGGGCGGCGCAGCGATCTGATCGTGCGTTACTTTGCGTTCTTCGTGGGCATTGCCTGTCGATAAGGTAGATAATCCTAGTGGCTGTTCACATTTCTCGACGTCCATATTCGTGGTTCCATCTTCGTTTGTTGACTTCTCAGGAAGATTTTGGTTATCTTCTCCATTCGGATAGTTTATAGAATCGCAACTGTTCGAAAAGGAATTTCTGCTGCCACTATGCTTGCTGTCCTCGTCTAAAACAGATGTTTCCAGAGAAGATCTTCCTTCCAAAACTTGCGAGGGGCACGACAAAAGAACCTTTGTCATGATGAGCGAGTTTTGTTTGCGTGTAGGGAAGATAGGGCGGCCTCCTCCATCGTTGGCCCATGCGGGCGTGCGCTGTGGAGTTGGCGGGCACGCCCGTTCTCTTCGAGTTAGCGAACCGGCCCCACGACTATCGGTCGCGGTATTGTTGTCATCAATCGACCGATCGGCTGGCCGTGTGCTGGACGCTTTTACATTCTCGAACGCGGACATGTCGGGCATCGGTCTGAGACGCCTCTTTTGTGTTGTTGTGGTTGACTCGGAGGACGAGGAGATGGAAGAAGTGCTATCTTCTTTTTGGTGTGAAAGATGCTTTGACGCAGAATGAATGGGAGAGGAAGTGCCATTCTTACGAACGGAAGATATTGTCTCGAGCTGCTGGCGGTTCAGCATCAGTGCTCTGGAACACGATGGAGGCTCAACAAAATCATGCTTCGGAACACCAAGAATTGGTGAACATTCCGATTCGGGGGGAAAGTGCAAGTGAACCTCCCTTGGTGTGCTTGGAAGGCTATTGGCATTGCTGTTGACATTCTTCACAACCGATGCCCTCGGTGGGCTCATGGAAGAGGATGACGTTCCGACCATGAGGTTCTCTTCGTTCGTGTGCGCCGAGGCGTTGATTTGCGTATGCGAAGAAAGCGACGAATGAAAGCTGTGGATTGGGTTCTGAGGATCGTAGGGTCGAGAGAGATCAGCATTTGACATCAGTTGGATTTGCCTGTCGCCACCGAATCCATTTTCTTGTGAGTTTTCAAGGTTTTTCTTGTCGCTCGACGGACTCAAAAACACATTAAAATTCAATCGAGTCCTTCTCACAGTACCCTCCTGGTCGGGGGAAGCACTTGTTCGAATATCTTCACCAACGAACTTAGAGGATACATCGTCTTCCTCGTCGTCACTATATCCAAACATATTGGTTCCAAGCTCGTTTTGACGATTCTCGTCATCTTGCTCTCCGGGGAAGAGCAATAAATTTTTCATTGGAACCGATGCAAAATGAGGTGGGTGTTGATGCGGAAGGTGAGGCAAGTGCTGGTGGTGACCACCGTCCACCGACAAACTACTGAGGCTGGTGTTGTGCGTCCCGTCATCATCTTTCGATTGATTGACAGCATCGTGAATGGAGTAATTAAGTCCAACTGGATCGTTCTCGATCTCATCGTCGATATGTTCTGTCGCTGTATTTTTGGCATCTTCCGTATTCGCATTCTCTTCTTCGGTATCAAATGACATTCGTTTTCGAACCGATCCCGGGCAAACCGGTGGCGTTGACCTAGGATAATGGTTCGCGTGATGCACTCGAGGCAGAGAGGCTGGAAAGGAAGTAAAACGGAATCGAGCCGGAGAATTCGTATCTACACTGTCTCCATCTACTTCAAACGTTGTTTCGAGGGGTGTTGCTCCAGCTGCCGTTCCCGTGTGGTAAGGAAGCTTCTTCAAAAATGCCCCATGAGGATCGCTCGATAGGTTTTGGTGTATCGGTGTTTGTGTAGATAGCGAACGAATCTTGTCGGCTCCACCCTTCCCGGCCAGGGCAGCCGGGTGTGATAGACTGAAGGGCGGGGGAGGTTGAGATTTCGTGGGAGTGTTCGCAGCAGGAGTAGCGGCACACGAAGAGGGAGATAATGTTCCATACCGCCTCATGGGCGAGAGCCGTGCGGGATGGGCGAGTGGATCTCTGCGCCGTTTCGCCGTAGAAGAGGGAGCCGGACTTCGGTGCAAACCCGCTGGTTTTCCTGGAGTTCTGGCATTGGTGTTCTTTCCGTGCCTCAGCGGTCTCCCGGGGGTGCGAGCGGGAGTCTTCGACATGGGAAAGGCAAACGATCCTGTCGATAGATGCGTTCCGACGGTTGTTGCGGTGTCGCTGCTCCTTCGTCTGTCCTTCCGACTTTTTGCCGAGATCTTGGGCTTTCGAACGGTAGCTGGTGGTTTCAGATCGATGTAGCTCACTTCCTTTGCGGACGATAGCTTCGGTTGCCGCAGTTTCTGGTAATGGTGATGAATGCTATCGCTTTTGGCCGACGGTGTAAGATCTCCTGGATCAAAACACGAGTTCCTCGTATGTATTATAACTTGGCTGTCTCCTTCCTCCTCATCGAGTCCGTTTTCAAAAAGAGTAAGATCTCCGCTGCTGCAACTTGCTCCACCCCCCCTCAGCAAAGAAATGTCAAAGGAAGAATGCAACGCGGTTGCTACAGTTGTGCCTTCGTCCTTGTCGTCGTTGCAACACGAAGATGCGGATCCTCCCTCGCAAAAGCTATTTCCGGTCATTTCAATGTCTTGCGATAAGGGGGGATTGCAATTTATCTGCTTTTGCTGCTCCTGGTGATGATCATCAAGACTTCTCGTCCTCATTATACTTCCACTTTTCAAAGGTGTCTTTAACGCACTCCCGAAAGGTGACGGTGAACGATAGCTGTTAAGGTGTCCTATCGATGTGATATTAATACTGTGTTGTTGTTGTTGCGCTGCTCGAGGCTTTCTTGTGCTGCTACCTTCCGTTTCGGGAAATGAGCTTGTGGGTACCTCAGTGATCATGTTGGAAGTAGTCCTATCGCCAAGATGTAATACAAATCAGTTTGTGACTCCTGCGATGATAATGATAATCCTCGCTTTCGCTGCGGAGGTACAGTGCTGTGGGTTCTTGTGTACTTAATATTCTTGTGTACTTAATATTGCCGACGAAGAAGGATGGAATCTCGCAACAAATTTAAAAATTGTACGTGAAACGCGCGATCGTGCTAAATTCTTCGTCGTAGAAGCAGTAGTGAATTGTACCTGAAAAATTTCGGCAGATTTGTTTTTATTCCTGTTTTGCATCCAATGCGAAGCACACACGAAATCTCGATTGCTTGCTGGGGCGAAACGCAGTACAGAGCTGCAAAACCGATGCAATGGAAGCTATCGAACGTGCAAACTTTAGTATTTTTCTCGTCAAAAATGGGAAGAGGTAGGTCGAACAACTGGGTTTGATTGCTTATTGTATCGACGGCGGTCGATAAGGTGCTGCCGTCGTTGCTTCCACGGGATACGAGTTGATGAACAGGTGTTTGAATTGTTGGTGGCATACGATTCGTATTAGCGTACAGCACTGCAAACGAAGGTGTCTCGACACGATCTGAGAAACGTACGAGTTACTTGTACTCTTCGTGCTTCTACTACTTCCGGGTTTCAAATCAACCCTACGAAATCAGGAAAAATAATGGCGCGGTATTCTATTGTTCTACCAGAACGTGTGTTGAACCCCACTACGTACCGTACTGTACTATCTACCTGTATAATACGCATACTACGAACCACATGATATGAGAATATGAATTTAACTTCTTCTTAACGTATGGTTCTGGTGGGCGAACAAGGTTTCCAGTCTTGATGCTGTACCACATACTACACTTCATTTTGATCGTCTACGCTGCGCTACGGTACGGTACGTACGTACTGTAGAGGTCCATTCTGTAGAACTTATGACGTCTCATTTGAGCGATTTTGTGCATCGACTAAATCATGTCAATATAATTAGCAGTAGTAATTCCCGATCGTCCGCCGACCGCTGTTTTGAAAAAATATCTTTCATGTTCGT
This sequence comes from Pseudo-nitzschia multistriata, assembly GCA_900660405.1. Lineage (NCBI taxonomy): Eukaryota > Bacillariophyta > Bacillariophyceae > Bacillariales > Bacillariaceae > Pseudo-nitzschia > Pseudo-nitzschia multistriata. The sequence goes on along the minus strand of CAACVS010000663.1, from coordinate 35,322 downwards.
ACGACTCGTTTACGGTACCAATTAGTAACAGCGGTTTTTTCTTTTGGACATGTTCCTACGGTATGGTACTAGGGAGGAAGGACAATTTCGAATTTTGGTATTCAAGTACGAAGGACTTATTTAGCTTTTTGCGTGTTAAATGGACGAGAACTATGCGATGAAAGTAGTTAGAGTTACTGTACGTACGTTTTTACGATAACGGTACGTACGTCTCTTACTGTATCGTTATTCGTTATGAGTCGTAACGAGTCGAGCACGTATGGTACGTACTGCAGCTTTCGTTCAGCGCTATCACGCAATCAGAAACTCAGATGAAGTGAACATCGACCAATACAGTTTTTCAAGCTCCGACCCCACGGTAGCCCTGAGTCGTTGATGAAAGAAACAAAAGTGAGCAAGACGACGATAAGGAAGTCGATACGACAAACTGAATTTTCCATAAGAAGTTTGATTAAATTGGCTCTAGAGTAAGATCGTTTCGCTTTCAGACAATGCAAAACCGATAAGATGGTGCCGTCCACACTGAAAAGAAAGCTAGCAACAATTGAAGCAAAGAATCGAAAAGGTAGCAAGAAAAAACGAGGATTGACCACGACGAAGAAAAAACAGAATAAAACCACTAAGAAGGCTTCTTCGGCTCGCTCCACATCGAAAAAGAAGGATCCCACTAGAAGTTCTATTTCTAAGCCTAGAGCGACTTCCAACTCATCCAACGCACCTTGTCCTGCAAATGGCAACAGTAGAAACGTTCAAGGGGATGCTAGACTCCAGGGGAACAATCGAAGAAAGGTGGAACGCTCACCAAATGGAAGGGCAAGGTGCCAAAAATGTCGACAGATAATCAAGAGAGGGGAAATTCGAGTCGGGATCCCGATTTCTTCTGCGTCGGCGAAGACCACGGCGTACCAATATTATCACAATCGATGCCTTTCGGACGTACACAAACCGGGTTGTGTGAAGGAAACACACTCGCAAATCAGGGAAAAGATTTTGTCGCAGCGGGCGAATCTTCTTTGGAATCTGCAGCAATATTGGTCGCTCCTCGGCACGGAGAAGATCCACAAATTGGTGATTGCTCTGCCACAAAACGAAAGAGATCTGTTCAAGGTCCTCGGGGCGACGTCATCTTCGTTTCCTTATGACCATAGTAGATTGAAGTATCTATTGGATATCATTCGCAAGGCGAGGCAGAAAAACGAAGCAGTATCTACAGCAGCAGCTTTAGGAGGATCCACCGCGCAACGTCAGATGGCTGCGAATTCTTCTCGTCGAACAAACGACCCGTCGGAAGTGATCGTAATTGACGATACGGATGACGAAGACGAGGTGGATATGGGCAACAAGTCCGACTCTGCAGTACCCGAGGGTTTGGAGAAAGACGATCGTCTGGGGGATGATGACGATGACGATGATGGCGAGGTTTTGGTTGGTGGTACCTTGTCGTGTGCGCAGGTGATACAACAAAAGTTTGATCAGGCTGCTGCAAACGGCGAGATTCTCACCATAGACTGACTCTTGATATCACTCAACGCAAAATTAGGACACAACAGCTGACGAAGCCTGTTTATCTTGGTCTCCCCCAAGAAAGTTCGATCTCTTGTCGAGATCGTGGCAGTCGACCGATGCTTCGAGAATGAAAACACAGTGGAGTTTGGAAAAAAATCTTTCCAACACGATTACGCCCTTGATACCTCGCTAAAGAAGACGTCCAATCGACAGTCGTGGTTGTTATCATTGGCTGACAGTAAAATCTCACTCTCCTCAGAAGGTTCTCTACGTCCACGATACTTGATTGTACTGTAAATTGATTTTCTTCACAAAGAAAGCTCAAAGAAGATCGATTGGCATACATCGGAAAAAAAATACAACACTACGAAGCTGTGATTTGGAAGGGACACTTCGTTTTCGTTTAACTTTGATGGAATCCGTTGTATGGCAAACGGTAGTACGATTGGGCTGCAATCATTTTGTTCTTTTCGGTTAGAAAACCCCCAAATTGAATGGTACAGAACAATAGGACTCTCATTAACGATTGCTTCCCAAGCAGGCTCTGCCATGTAATTATAACTTCATTAACTCTGTATATACTGTAGGTTTTCCGGTTGTTGTTTTTCATTCATGTTTCTTCGCCGCTGTTGGCGCTGTCCCGTTTCCGTATCATCATGTCCAAATACCGCTGGTTGGTCTTGTGTTTTGCCTCGATCGTTTCCAGGACGTTTTTGGCGCGGATCCTCGTCTCGAGCAGCTCTGGGAGCTCCGTATCGGTTACCAGCATGCTGTCCCCCGATTTCTCCAGCTGCGCGCTGAGGGCCCGGTATTTTTCCTTGGCCCTGGCGAGGTCGGCCTCTGCGGTCTCCAGCGCCTGCCTGGCGACCCCCAGCTGCAGCGCGGCTTCGGCCGTGGCGGTCTCGAGCTTGGCAATTTTCTCGTCCATGGCTTCGTGGTGTGCTGTGTGTGCTGTTCGTTGTCTGCTGCCGTTTGGTGTCGGATGCTGTTGCAGCAACACTAACAACGTTGGAGAATACTTGTACGAATTTATTCACTATGGCAACATGGCCGTAAACAATCGAAATCGGTCAATCGGTGGTACTCTGTTCAGATTCGTACGTACGGTATGTACGTACCATAAAGTCACAGGTATGGTTCGTAGTTTGTACCGTACCGGCCGGTACTCGTAAGTTACTTTTGTAGAAGGCAGAGTATTTGGTGATTTTGATTCATTCGACTCGATGGTTGAATTGAATCTTGCGATCGGCGTGACCTCCCTCTGTGCGATCTGCGATGGAGGCTCTCGAAGTTCTGAAATCGCCAGTTGGAGGAAGATAGCATGCTGTCGTCGGTCGGTCGACGGAGAAAACAAAAAACGTCGTACGCTTCCTTAAATTTAGTACAAGGTACTGGTACTTGTCGTCTGTTCTTGGCGACCGTTCTCGGTCGTACCTGGTTTAGCTGTTAACGTACGGTAACGCCGCGCCAAAATCGAATGCAAAACCGTACGGTACGGTACGGTGGTGTACGGTACGGAACCGTCCATGAACTACGATCGGGGTAACAAGACTCCATTTCCAACCTTTCCACATGGTGTTCTGTCGTCCAACAAAGGACAAAACGCAAGCAACAGGCCCTTTTACTTCTCAGAATTGGATATCTTTCGATTCGATTCGATTCCTCGGGCAGGGCACCTTCGTTTCGATCTCTCAATTAACAGGAGTGGACCCGGCTCGGACCCCGTTAAGACAGACAAGGAGCGTGACAGAACCTTGCAAATCCATACTCTAGATTTTAGACCGTAGGTGCAGAGGATCCATTTCTTTGCTATTGATTCATTCACAAGCCTGAGACAGAAGCAGATAAAAGCAAAAGAGAGAACCGGATGGTCCGGAATTCATTCGATTCTTGTGTTTCCTATCTATCTCGCAACCTGCGATCGATTGGTTCGATCCGATTCGACTCGATTAATTCTTTCTTCGATTCCGCCAAACCAAAAACAAGCAAAGCCCTGTCGGAGTTTGTTAGCTCTCAGAGATTGATTGATTGATTGATTCCTTCCGCGCACAGGACCGGACCGAATCACCAAACGAACCAACCAACAAGCAAACAAACGCAGCAGAAAAGGAGTACCAGAGCTCTGTCCTTGCTCGGAGTAGCAGCTTACGAGTTCTTGCCAATCAATTCATTCATTCCGTTAGAGCCTTGTCTGCAACGCTCGAAAAAAAGAAAGGTTGAGAAAGGAAGCTCGAACTACTCATTTCTTCGTTGCGGAACTATCCATTAGCGTTCTGAGTATATTTGAATCCCAATTGAATCCAATCAAATTAAAGCACATCGGATCAGATTGGTTTTGATCTAGCCAAAAAAAATACCAACCCTGCACAAAATTCATATACTGCATTTCTCCGTACCTGAAAAGAAAAGCGACAAAAAATCCAACTCCATACCATTGCATAAAGGACCAAAAGGTCCTGTTGATCCCAAAAGCACACAACAAAACCCATGAGTTCATGCGAGATCTCGGGCCATCCCGCCGGCGAACCGGATGCCGCTGCGGGGGCTGGCTGCAAGCCGAAGGCAGAAAGCGAGTGCGGGGCGACAGCCGTTTCCACCGACAGCCGATTTTCCTGCAACATTTGTTTCGAGGAGGTGGTAGAGCCGGTAGTGACGAGGTGCGGCCACCTGTACTGCTGGCCCTGTCTCTTCCAGTGGCTGGAACCGGGCATGCGCCGCGGGGAGCGCGAAACGCTGGGAATCGGCCTCCCCCCATCGGCGCTCTACGGAAACACACGAATCGGTGACGACAGCCGCCGCGTCTGCCCTGTATGCAAATCGGAGTGCCCGCTGTCGTCGATCATTCCGGTCTACGTCAGGGCCAAAACGCCGAGGGCGGGAACACCGTACTCCGTCTTTCGCAGCACTCCAGCCACAAAGGAACACGCCTACAATCCCAGCAGCAGCAACAATAGCCTAGAGGAACCACGACCAACAGAAGGGATCCAGACGCCTGAAGAGACCGGAAGCCAAGTAAACGGAACAGAAAATGACTCGGAGATTGCAAACCGCGGGACCAACGCTGAAACTGGATTGAGGCAGCGGCGGATACAACACAACCCGGAAGACGATGCGGGCCACCTCCACCGTGGCACCGTTCCCGTTCCAAACCGACCTTCGGTGCGGCGGATTCCACCGGAGCAACAGCAGCAGGAGGAGCCCTCTTCTCCCTCGCTCTCGAGCCGGATCAGCCCGAGGGAGTCCCCCCGGGCAACACCGAGCAACCCCTATCGGGTGGGGGGCCTAGACATTGCACCGCGATCTCCCAACGGTCACAACGCTAGCCTCACGCATGGGATTCTCTCGTCGTTCCAGCGTGCGGCCGCCGACTACTATCGGATTAGCACAACCAGCAACGGGAGCCGCGACGGCCAGGGGCCAGACGGGACGCGGTCGATCCCCTCCCTGCACGACCTGAGCCGGAACGGGGGGGGACGGTCAGGGACCGGTGGCTACTACTACGGCAGCGAGGGGGACGGCACCTCCCCGATCGATGTCAATTCGGAGACGACACAGTACCTGTCCCGGTTGCTCATCATGTTTACTTCCTTTGTCATGTTCTGCTTCTTGCTGGTATAGCACGGGATTCTGTTGTATTCGGTGCTAAATTTGTGTGCACAAAAATCAAAATAGGAAACAAACAAGCAAATATAAAGACATTCAGCATACATACAAGCGCTCGAAGTCAATTATAATATTTTTACTTTAGTTTTGGACTAGTAGTAGTGGTAGGATTGCATGTTCTTGTTTCTGACGTAACAACTATTCCTGTATAATACTAGAATGAAAGTTGTGACCAAGCTATATGAAGAATAAAGATGGGTATCATATGGTACCTTCATATTTTCTTCTGGTTGCTTGATAGAGCGGTATACTCCTGTGAAGAAGAAGCAAAGAATAGGTATCCTAACTCATCAGTGAGGAGATTGAGGAAATTGCCATGATAGGGGCGGATTAGTACAAAAATGTCATAAGGAATGGTTGCAGAAGTTGCAATGTTGCTGTATGTAAATAACATTGGAGTAACTTCTTCAACATGAATAATTTATATTTGTTAAAGATATTCCTATAATATTGTTATTGGTGATGAGAGGGGTGTGATAAGTGGAGCAGTAGTGGAGTACTACCAAAAAAAAAAAAATCCTAAATTTTCCAGGTGGCAACATTTGGCAACACGCGACGGGAAAAAGTTAATGTACCACTAAATATTGTGGGTACAAAAATATGTGCGTAACAAAATAAACGGAAGTGAAAATACATTCGTATTTGCAGATACCGTGAAAATACTTGTGACCTTCCAGACCAAAATCTATTTGGCGATTGGTCAACATACAAGAGTAGTGCGTGGTCGTCGGCCCGGCTGTCGTTTCTCTAAGGGCAAAATAATTGTTCGGTCTGCTGCGGTATGTTCCACCGCTTGAATGGAGACAGAGCTAAACCCTTACTCCACAAATACTGGGGTTGCGGCAAACCATATAACCTGTTTGGATGGTGTATAACCTGTGCCAGCTCGCCTGGTACGCATGCAAAATGGAGAACATCCTTTCAGAAATGGTTGTTCGTAAACCTCTGGACCACCCCCCCCTTCAGCCCGTCCCCGAAAGCAATGCGGAAACAAGCGAAACCAAATGGCAACGACAAGCACGCTTCGACGAATTTTGAAAGCGATGGGAATGGTAGAAATCAGCGAAGAATCGTCGGTCGGAGCTTCACCGAATGTCCAGCAACTGTGGAATATCTTTTGTGAAGAAGTTTTGCACTGCATTGTCCTCGATTAGTTTGTCGGTATCAAAGTTACAGAATTTCTTTCGTTCGAACGCTTTAAAGAAGGCCTCCTCGTGGTGCTTGGTAGCTTCTTCCGACAGGTCAGGATAGATTTCACGTTCGTATTGTAGCGATTTCTGAAGCAGGCTTTCGAGATGCGTTTGGTTTAGGCACACAAACGGTAGGCTGTCTTTGGTCTTGTTCAGTTTTTGTAGCAAATACTTCTCAGCTATTTGAGCAATTTCGAAGCGGAGAGTAGCACTTTGATTCACAAGCAATCCACGCTCGTGGGCCTTGACTGCAAGCCTGTCATAGTCAAAATTTTTGGAGGGATTGGGTCGACCGACATAGCTAGCATTGGCTTTCGCCATGCGTAGCACATCTCCTGCCACAAGCGACAAATTCTCTCGAAGCAAAAGGGTTGTAATATCTTCACCATCGTTTTTGTGCTCCATTTCATGCATGTTGAGCATCACTACATTGCTTGAATGGTTTTTCCACAATCTCCGAAGATATTCCGCAACGTGGATATTGTCTATCTCTGCCAGTTTTTGGTATTCTGACCATTTGAGTTTATCTCTAGCAACTTTTTTGTGCTTGCGGGTTATGTACTCTAAAAATGTTTTGCATGTTTTTCCACCTTCTGAAGGCCACTTTTGAAATTTTTCTTTGTAAGGACTAACTGGATCGTAAAAGTTCTTGTGAGGTTTGTTGCCTTCGTTCCACATGCTTTGCATCCATTCGTAGTATCTGCGATACATGACCACAACACGTACACGGCCGGGATAATACTTGTTCAGAAGCCTGTAGAGTACAATGCGATTATCCACGCTGTCACCAACTATGATCCCCATTCTACTAAAAGCCTCGTCTGAGATAATGACGCTTTTGTTGTGATTAGCATAATGATGCAGCTGAGCTTCCAAATTTCTCCAAAGCGATGTATTCGTGCACAGCGATGATTTAAAGCACGTATTGATCAATCCCCGGGTGTCAAATACCGGACCCGAGGCCACACTTGGATTGATGCAATGTCCATATACACGGCCTATGTATGCAACGGACGCATCCGCGTATAGCTCCCCTCGAAAATGGGAAAGGTCGCACTGTATGGTTGAGGTACCGGTTTTGTGTGGTCCAATGTGTAAGACAAGCGTTGGACTTTCATCAATTCGATCCTTGTTCCTATTAACGACTGCACCATTGGGATCGTCAGTAGGGAGTATTGTAGCGCTTGTGCTGGGCTTCGCGGTCGGGCGCTCCGTGCGACGAGACGGCATGGGAGTTGATAGATCGATCGGGAGAGGCGTGGGAGCTGGTATTTCGGTCAAAAGAGAACCATTTGGTCTAGAGATTTTCTTTCCGTTGATTTTCTTCCCTCCCTGGGCATAGTGGCGAAAGAAAACCGAGCTGAAACCGACGTTATAAATGACAAAAATTGCCACAACTGATGCGGCCGCCCACGTCTTTCCTTTGCGACTCATCGCCATCCTAAGTAGCTATCGTAGTGCGTCTTTTTTCTCTCGTTTCCTATCTCTGTCGTTAATGTATTACAGACCTTACCCATTGCTGCTGCTCCGGCTTGTATCTGTCTTACAGTATGGTTGAGGAACTGACAACGTTGACATTCGTTGACCAATGCAACCTGCTAAGTATCGTACTTGGTTAACTCTTGAGATTTTTAAGAGTGATCTCCTCAGAAGTGAAAAATAGAAATCTATTTTAAATTTTGAAAATCGCTGTCCTCGCGCTTCGGACGCGTTAATGATTTATGACCGTTGACCGTTCTTTGGTATGTTATATAACTGTGGAGGAGCTCGCGCAGCGCGTGTACCCAAAACGTACCAGAAAATGTACTCTGTTGAGGTCCGTGTTATTTGTGTGGGAAGAGTTTTTGTACCTGGGTTCTCGAGCTACGTTTTGGGTACACCAGTAACATCACTGAGGTCGAGAGCTTTAGCTGAGACCGAAGTGAGGTTACTGCAAGTATCTTCAACAAGCTTGAGAGCTTTAGCTCGAAAGCTTGTTGAAGATACTTGTTGTGCTGAAGCGGAGCTCCTCCACAGTTATTTACGTAACCGTTGAGCAGCTCAACATTTCCATGTACTCAGCGCTGCTGTGGCCGAAGGCCGTAGCAGCAGCAACCAACAAAAACTACTACTAGTATTACTACTACAACAACAAGAATGGGCTCTTTTTAATGCTGCAAATGAACTACAAGCACTGCCTCCGCGATGTAGGGGACTGGGCTCTTTTTTCCCTCTCCGAATTGATCAAATGAACTACAAGCACTGCCTCCGCNCAAGCACTGCCTCCGCGATGTAGGGGACTGGGCTCTTTTTTCCCTCTCCGAATTGATCAAATGAACTACAAGCACTGCCTCCGCGATGTAGGGGATTGGGCTCTTTTCCCTCCCTGGTCCCCCTCTCCGGATCGATCAAATGAACTACAAGCACCACAGCCTCCTCCGATGTAGGGGAATGGGCTTTCTGGAGCCTGCAAATGAGGAACTACAAGCACTGCCTCCGCGATGTAGGGGATTGGGCTCTTTTCCCTCCCTGTCCCTCCGGAGATTGCTGCAAACAAACTACAAGCATTGCCTCCGCATTATAGGGGATTGGGCTCTTTTCCCTCCCCGGTCCCTCCGGATGCTGTAACCGAACTACAAGCATTGCTTCCTCTGATGTAGGGGACTGGGCTCTTTTCCCTCCCAGAATGCTGCTTTTCCTCCAGTTTCGATGAAAAAATGAACTGATTTTCAGTTTCTGGTACAAAATTCACGTAGGATTCTACGAGAAAAATAGAAATCAAGGCTCCAGACTGCTCAAAATGCTGCTTTCCTCCAGTTTCGATGGAAAACGGACTGATTTTCAGTTCCTGGTACAAATTTCACGTAGGATTCTACAAGAAAATTAGAAATCAAGGCTCCAGACTGCTCAAATTTTGTATATTGTGAGCAAAATCCAAGCCTTAAATAAGAAATACATAGTACGTACTTATGGTTCAGTCTTTCCTCTTATTGTGATTGGCTTGTGGTGAACCTTCGACTGCGTCAGCATTGAATCAAAGACTAATGATTCATTACCTTTATATCCAGCAATGATTAGAAATCATTATATTATTCTTCACGCTACTAATTGTATTGCCGCTGCTATGTTGCCGGAAGCTTTTTGCTCCCCTCAGCAGTAGCAAGCTCAGTTCTTATTAGTAGCAACAAGCAAGCAAACACCAGCAACGACTGCTGCTGCAACACAGAAGAGTGAATCACTTACATAATAAAACACATCGAATGTCTCTGGTGCTGGTGCATTGTTGCAATCAGCTGCTGTTGAAGCTTCAGCTCGTTTGCGGCAGACTCTAGTTTCTTTTCAAGGGAAGCAGTCTTTTCTTTCTCCCATTCAAGTTCTTTTTGCTTGAATACATCCTTCCCCTCATGAATTCCGATTGCAAGCTTCTTTTCCTGCAACTCACTGGTAAGCGCCGCAATCGTCTTCTTTGCTTCATCAAGATCCTTTTCAAGCTCGGTGAGTCGACGTTGCTTCTTGTCGTTACTACTACTACTAGTATCAACAACAGAGGACTCGACAGCTTCAGCTTTTCTTTTTGCTGCAACTGCGGATGCTCGTTTTAGCTCTGCAAGAAGTTCCACTTTCAACTCAGTACCGGGGGATGAAGAAAGTTGCTTTGTACTACTACTACTATCATTGCTCGTCGCTGCTGGAAGGTTCTTGCTTCGACGATGATGAGTTATCTCCTTTTTCTCAACGCTCGTCTGCTTCTTGTTGTAATTGAATCCAGCATGAAGAGTGTTTTGTACTCGCTGCTGAGTTGTCGACGTTGCATGATCATACACTTGAGAGGACTTTGCACTACGGTGCCGAAGATGATTCATCTTGAGCTTCTCAGGAACATTCACATCGGATGCTAACACAGTACAGCATCGATGCCTGTTATCATGAGGAGTAAACTTCTCCGCATCCTTGTATCCAGCCGCTGTGGCAATTTCCTTCACCCACCTCCGAACAGCATCCTGGCCAACTGGCATGCCGGCTTTGAAGTAATAGGGACAATCCTTGTGTCTGTGCTCGTTGACATAGCACAGGAACCTTTGCTGTTCTGGATGGCATCGGTCTCGATAGAAGAAGATCAGCTTGACAATACAGTATGGATTGTTTTTGTCTTCAACGACCATTGGGAACATCTCATTCACAGTCGGATTGCTCAACCCCAGCTGATTCCCCTTGTCAAAGCCTCCGCCAGGAGCAATAACTACATACCGATCACTCCCCATTTTGCCATGAGAATAGCTTCCAAGCTTCATGAAGCTCCAATTAAGAAAGACAATTTCATCCCTTCCCCTGAGACCAAACTGTCGACCCAGTTCCATGGTGAGGATCTTCAGCAAGTCCTTCATGTCGGTATAAGGCTTGTACACTCCACGCGCAAGCAAGCTCATAAACTTCTCATCCCCATACTCATCGAAGGCAGCCTTTGTTCGCTTGGTTCCCAGTGTTGGGTCGACAGCTCTTTTCTTGTTGAAGTCAAGCTTTACTGCACTGAGGAACGACCCCTTCCCTTTGAAGTCAGCTTCATTGAACTGGATCCCCTTTTCATGAAAAGCTGAGAATAACACTCGAACATACACCGAATGAGTATTCGTATCAAGGGGCTCGCTGGTCTTCGTGTTCTTGATATTAAGAGTCCAGATCATAAGGGCTTGATTCATTAGTGTCTTCTTTAGAGCATTCGGTTTGCCTCCAACATTCTTGTAGAATAAGTAGTCTTCAGTTAATCCATCATTAGTAGGAACCTTCTTGGTGAACATCTCATACATCACTTTGTTTCCTGGTGTGTTTGTTTCAGGATTCGTAGCCTCAAGGATTGTTTGAACAAAGCGCTTGAGGCATCCTTGTCTCTTCGTTGCATACCCTTTGCTGCTTGATTCTGCATTTGCATACTCATCACTTCCAAGTGTGTTGAAGGCGTTTGGATTGCTTATCAGCTTCTTTGCATATTCGAACTGTGTTAATGCCCCCTCTTCCGATTCGACGACAGCAGCGGCAACAGCTGGTGGTGGTGGGGGAGGCGCCAGTGCTGGTGCTGGTGCAGTTGTTTTTTTCTTCTTTGCTGCTGCTGATGGAGCTTTCTTTTTGTTTGGTGGTTTCTTGTTCTTGCTATTCGTTTTCGCTGTTGTGGAGGATACGCCGGTGCGTTTCTTGTTGATTGTGTACGGATTGCGGATTGGTGGTCTTCGATTCACTGCTGGTGTTGCTGTGGTCTTGTCTGCTTGATCAAGAGATACTCTTCGTGGTTTTGTTGCAGCAGCTCCTGCTGCTGCTTCTTCCGGCGCCAACTGGATTCTTTCCCTCCTTGTTGTCGTTGGTGGTGCGCTTGTTTGACTGGGCGCAGCAGGCGGCGGCGGCGCCTTCTTCTTCTTTCTTCCAGCACAGGTGTTTTCTTCTGTTCAACTTACCTTAGCACCAATCACCTTAAAGCTTGGATCCTCCTGAGAGGAGAACAGCTTGTTTTTCTTCTGTGCGCTGCACTGCTGGGAAAGTTCTCTCAACATCTCCCTGCTTTCTGGCCACGCGCCGCAGTCGACGCTGTCATCGTCCTCCTTCTTCTTCTTCTTCTTAGCCGGAGGCTTCTTCTTTGTTGGTGGAGGTGTGGTTGATTTGTTGCTTCTGGTCCTCATGGTTGATACTGTTGCTTTTTTTGTGTTTTGCTTGTTCCCCCCTGCAAATAGTGTGTTTTTCGATATTTCTACGGTATTTCTACGTGAGCTTTGTACTAGAATAGCAAAAAAGATCAGTTTTTCAACAGAAACTGATCACGATTTTTAGCGTGTACTTGTACTTTGTACTACAAATAGTACTATTCAGTACTGAAAATCGTGAGCAACCAAGACAGTTTTTAAGTACCTGTTGAGGTTGGTCGCTGGTTACATGTGGTTACAAGCGCGCACAAGCGCACCGGTGCGCCTGTTTTTGTAACCAGACCCTATTTTTTGTAACCAGAATGTAACCAGACTAGCAGTAGTATCGTGTAAAAATTTGGGCTCTCCTTAGGAAAGGGTTTGGTTACAAATTCTGGTTACAAAATTCAGTCCGCGCGCTTTGTAACCTGTTGAGGTGCATGTACTTAAGCAAAAAAATAATTAGTGTTTGTACGCGAGATTTGCTCAACAAAATAATGTACCTAGAAAATACTACGAGCGCTGAGTACATGGAAATGTTGAGCTGCTCAACGGTTATGGTACAGTACAATACTGTACTAGAAATAATAAATTTTAGTAGTATGAATTATGAAACCTTCCTTTTAGTGGTGACAGACAGTAAATGTTGTAACCACGTACGAAGTAAAGAACGTAACTGCTTCTAGTTTGTGTCAACAAACATCATGAGGAAAAAAATGTAAGATAGCAAACGATCTGTGTCACAAAAACTACATCAAAACACATCACTATGAACGAGAAACAAGACAAAATTTCGTTTTTGTCATCTTTTCAGTCAATTTGAGGTGAAAAAGTGCGATTCGTTTGCTGTACAGCCAGCAATTCTCACACTGTTATGACACTAGAGAGCACTGTTTCATCGATTTGAGATATTAAATACAAGAGTGGTCTGAATTTAGACGCAGATTGACGAGAACGGCAAAATCATGAAAAAAATAGTCACAAAATCGTTCTTTGGGGTGATCCTGTTGTATTTTTGGGTCGATCTTTCCAACGCATTTCGGCAGTCTTTCCAGAAAAGGCAGCTCGCTTGTCGAGATTTCTTGCTTTTCGCAAACGAAGTGGCAAGCGCACGGGTCAACTTGGCGCTTCCGAAACCCACCAACGCTGCTCCCTGGCCTCGTAACCGGAGGCTCCGAAAATATTTTTGCTCGACAGAGTACCGGGATTTCGAGGTGGACAACCGCATTGCAGAGGACGGGGATACCGATGAGGAGGAGGAAGCAACCTTTCGTAGCAATGACGATGTAGAAAAATTCTTTGACGAGGCGGAACGAGACGAAAATCGAAAGAACTTTCCCCGAGGGAAACCCGAGGGCTTCTACGTGACGAACCAATATTCTATCCCCGAAGAGGGATTCGAAGTTTTGCTAAGAACTGTAGATACTGAAAAAAATCTTTTAAAGGACGGTTGCACGGGAGGAATATCACGTGAAGAAATTGATCGATTGGGGATCACCGGGACAAATATCACTCTACCTATTGCTTTGATGCTTCTGGATGCAGAAGCGTACCCGTCTCTATCGAGGGCAAGGAAATCATGCAGGTGAGTATCGTAGCCAGATCTTCGAAGGGTACATTGTGAACATTCAAAACAAGAAAATCATTCTCATTGAATATAATCGATTGCATCCTAATCTTTCTGCTTTAGAAAAGGCCATGTCGTCGTGAATCGCGGGTCGCTGGTTGTGAACAGAGAAACTGGAAAGGAGGAATTCGATCAGGATACGTGCTTTAAAGGCCGAGTGATCGATCGCGTCTATCCCGGCGGTAAGTTTTTGTCATGATCGTTCTTTGAAAATCAAATGAATGCTTTCTCATCACTCAGCAACGGATCGACAATATTTGGTAACACTTTTCGATTATTTCGAAGATGTGATAGGGATCCAGTGCCGAATGCATGGCGGCTGCTACCCGGGCTTTGATACCACGAAACCAAAGTTCGACTTGCCCGTACTATACGAAGATTCTCATTGTGCGATTGTGAACAAACCTGCCGGTATTGTATGTTACTCACAGCGGGACGACAACCACGGGGTAATGACGGTTCGACACGCTCTTCCTTTTGTCCTGAAACCTCCCAAACGGGGGACGGCTGGCATTTATCTTAGGCCGGTTGGTGTGCATCGGTTGGATAAGCCTACCAGTGGCTTGCTTGTGGTTGCAAAGACGAAACCGGCATTGGTGAATTTATCGAAACAGTTTGAGGACCGCAGAGTGAAGAAAACCTATACTGCGGTCGTCAATGGAATCCCTGAGGAACCGATCGAGACTAGTATTACATCGGAGGAGGCCTTGAATCTAGGAATAGATATTGGCGATGGCGACCAAGCATCAAAATGGCAGCTTATCGATCACGCGCTCGACAAAAAGAGCGCAGTCACGGTGTGGAAACCTCTGAATTATACCAAGTCCCTGAAAGCCAAGGATACCACACTTACACTTGTAGAACTGAAACCCAAAACGGGCCGCTACCACCAATTGCGACGGCACATGTCTTGGGTCCGTGGATGCCCCCTCGTCGGAGATGTGTCGTACGATGGAGGTGGGGAAGCAACGAGTCTGCGGGGCAGAGGATTATTTTTATGTTCGAATAGGATCCGTCTGGAACACCCGTACTATAATACAATAGAGGGAAGAACCGAATGGGAAGGTCTCCCAGAGCAACAAAAATGGGCAAACGGCACACTTGTGTTGTCAGAGGATGGTACCACAGTCGAAGTACACGCGAGCATCGATTTGCCAAACAAATTTGAAACGTTCCTAGCCACAGAAAGGAGGCGTTACGAAAAATTTGGGGATGATGTAGCGTAAAATTCTAGATGTTTTCGTTACAAGGGATGCAATGCAATGCGTGTGAAACAGATTGTAGGAGATTATCATGATTGCAAATCTACAGTTGCCGAAAGAATATTCTTTGAGGTGAGAGGATTGCAGTCCTTCTGGGTCTGCCCCATGTGAAATAGTGTAAGGGACACCACGACATCGACCAATACAGAGGACTTAAGAATCCTTTTGCTGACAGGAGTTTGGTGCGAAAAGTAGAAGTATGCAAGAGATTCATTCATATATTCACATGCTTCAACAAGTTGGAACAAATTAACAATTATAAAAACGCTGCCGTATTGCAAAAAACAAAACACGGTTTCAGCCATCGGTGCATCCACTTTGTTCCCATGGGTTGAAGCTATGCTAGAAAGTTATTTTCATTCTAGCTACAATCAAGAAGTTGGCGGAGCTCCACCATTGCAAGTGTTTGATTTTCTTATTTACTACTCGAAAATGTTTTTGGTACGTTTTGAAAAGGGACACCAGGCTAATGTTTTCTCTCCTAGCTTTCCTTTTAAAATAGACCCTGACAGACCAATCAGACAGGGCTCATACCAGCTTGTTTTCCTTCCATGTTGATGCGGTTTAAACGCAATCTTTGTATCGTCGATCGCCCTTTGACTGGAATTCCCCCCTAGTGATGCTGTAGAATCCAAAGGGGATGGCGACGACGTAAAGGAAGAGGTTGGCGGCCATCTTTTGGTCGCATTCCCATATCTTCTCAGTGATTTCTCGGCGACCGTTCCATTCCTCGACGAACTTGTTCTTAGTCACCTTATAGCGTGCGGGGATCGGTCCACCGGCCATTCCCCGTCTATGTTCGCAACACACAAACAAGACAAAGGACAATCAAGCAGGCACCGCGCGTTTAGTTTCAAATCGAGAAGGCAGCCATTGTTTGTTCAATATTATTGGTATTCGGTAGGAAGCAAAAGCACGAGAGATCGAACTTCATTGCTAGCGACGCAGAACGATCGAAACGAAGTGAAGGCAATAGCAGTGGCAATAACAGCGGAACACGGGCGATCGATGTTTGCCCAGCGTGCGCAATCGACAATTTGGATTCCAATCTACTCGCACACGGCTCGACTTACCGTTGCGTCTGAGCGACGACGCCTCTCGTTCGGCTTAAAAGTGTTGCTCTCATGATATATTATTACTCTAGCTCGAGTATGCTATTCAAACCACGAGGTTAGGAGCTATGATGTTCAGTTGGTTGATGTCTTCCTAGTCTACCGTACAATTCAATGCGTAGGTACAGATAACGTAAGATGTTGTACATGCGTTACGTAATCATTAAGAGGGTTTGCTGCTTGCTGCTGTTCGATCATTCGAGCTCCGTTTTCAGTGAGAGGGACTGTTTCAGTTCAAGGCTGGACCCTTCATGACAACCGACTCAGTCGAATAGATTGTTTAATATATGCTACATATGTACTATGAATATGATAACAGAATAGCATCCACTTTCCACTTCGTTTCATTTGGCGCGAAAAAATGACGGCTCAATCAAACCCTACGGGTAACGCGCGCAAACTGCATTGCCTCTGTCGCTTCCCTAGTTGATCGCAAACAGGCATACCATACCGTTCGGCACGGTGTTTTGCTTTCGATTAGACCTTAAGGCACGAATGTTTCCTCTCCTCGCCAACCCAAAACATAACTACCGGTACAGGAATTAGAATTATCAAACGATTACGCAACAGATTGCGCCAAAGATACGAATACGGTACTTAGGTGCGCGACATAATCTGGGGACGGGTAGAAGAGAGAAGAAATTTGAAACAAAAGGTGCTAAGGAACCATGGATTTCGACGAGACGCGTTTGTATTACACGCACCAACAATTGCAGCGACGACCGGGGGGCCAAACAGAAGGCGAGGATGCTAATCAGACGAATGGTGATGACGTTGGAAATGATTCAGCGGACAATGTCAACATGGACGCCGTTCGAAGGCACTTCAAGGAATTCCTGAGTAAGTGATAGAGAGACGATTTGAATCATAGTCGAGGCGACGTCGACAGTTGACTGATTCCAGACATGCATGCGATGGATTGGTTCAAAAACAAAACCAGAGTTCTCACAGACACTTTCAATCCCTCGTTCGCTCGTCTCTAGGACACTATCGTCTGGGCAATACGAGATATGTGTACCGGGAAAAGCTTTTGAGGATGCATCGGCGTTTGTCGAACCACGGGAACAAGTATCCGACCGCCGAATCGGAGAACAATTACGAGGAAAACGAGGACGGAACTACAAACGCAACAAGCAGCAGCAATAGTAGCCGGAAGAACCAGATGATGAACCACAAGAACATGATGCTAGAAATCGACGTTGCTCATCTCGGGGAATACGATGGATCGCTCCTGGGGTATTTGCGGGAATCTCCGTCTGCGATACTGCCGGAGCTGGAGGTTGCAGCTGGGAAAGCCCTCGATTCATTGCTTTACGATTTAAGGGAGTCTTCCTCCACATCGCATGGAAATACCCAAAACGAGGACGACGATCTAGATAACGACGAAGGGAACAGGAGCGAGGCAAACGAAAACGGAAACAACAACAGGACTAACAACAACGATGGCAGAGCCTCTTCCGAGTGGTCGATCCAGATCTTGCTCAAGGGAAACCTCACTTCCACGCCGCTGCGCCAGATCCAGAGCCAGCACATCAACCGCCTCATCAAATGCCCGGGTATTGTCATCAGCGCAACACCCATCCAGGTTCGCGCCGTGAAACTCACGGTTCGGTGCAACAGGTGCATGGACACCCATTCGATCAGCGCCACGGAGGGCCCCTACGGAAACGTTCCCCTCCCGCAGCGTTGCCAGGGCGTAGAGCCGAAGGAATGTGGGCCCTACCCATACTCGATTGTAGCGGACGAGTCCCTGTTCAGCGACCGGCAAAAACTCAAGCTCCAAGAGTCGCCGGAAAGAGTTCCGACGGGAGAAATGCCACGGAGCGTCATGGTCGCCGTCGAAAAGGGACTGGTGGACAAAGCCCCACCGGGGACCCGTGTAAGCCTCTTTTGTATTCCGACGCTCTTCAACGGTGGTGGTGGAGCCCCTGGACAGAGGGGAGGAGCGGGTGCCGTCCAGAAAGTATACCTGAGGTGCGTTGGAATGTCCAAGGATCAGGCCTCTGGCGAGGCCGCAAGATTCACACCCGCCGAGGAGGAAGCCTTYCAGCAATTCTCCAAGCGGGCGGATGCCTACGAGATTTTGACCCGCTCGGTCGCTCCAAGCATCCAGGGCTCGTACACGGTCGACATCAAGAAAGCTCTGGTGTGCATGCTAATGGGTGGAACCCGCAAGCGGCTGCCGGACGGCATGCGGCTCCGTGGGGACATAAACGTTTTGCTGCTGGGGGATCCATCGACTGCCAAGTCGCAGTTTCTCAAGTTTGTAGGCAAGACCTCCCCGATCGGAATCTACACCTCCGGTAAGGGTTCGTCTGCAGCGGGTCTCACGGCGAGCGTGGTGAAGAACGCGGCCGGTGAGTTCTACCTGGAAGGCGGGGCGATGGTTCTGGCAGATGGCGGAATCGTCTGCATCGACGAATTCGACAAGATGCGACCCCAGGATCGGGTAGCAATCCATGAGGCCATGGAGCAGCAGACGATCAGTATCGCAAAGGCCGGAATCACCACCGTTCTGAACAGCAGGTCCGCGGTCCTGGCCGCKGCAAACCCCGTCTTTGGACGCTATGACGACTTCAAGTCGGCGTCGGAAAACATCGACCTGATGACCACAATCCTGTCCCGGTTCGACATGATCTTTTTGGTGCGCGACGTGCGAGAGGAGGAGCGTGACCTCATGATYTGCCGACACGTGATGGGGGTCCACATCCGGGGAGGTGCCCCCGACAGCAACGCTCCCAGTGGGGGGCCCTCCGGGACGGGAGGCCTGGGTTTCCTGGCCGGGCTATCGATGGGAGGGGCAGGCGGTGAAGGCGGAGGAGACCGGGCCAGGTGAGTTTGGTGGCTAGGTGCCGRAACATCTTTTCAAGCAGAGGAGAACTACTGCGAAGCGACAATTRTGCGCATTTCGTTGTTTTGCAAATCGATTGYATGTTACCTAACGCTGTTTCYGCTTCCTCGTTTCTTCGGGGTTTTGCATCACTCAGATCCGAAGCCCAGAGCAACACCCCYGAGGCCATTGCAGAAAACGTAATGCGGCTGGCCACTACGGGGCAGGGCGAGCTAGACGTTCCTTCCATGAAGAAATACATCCAATACTGCAAATCGAGGTGCAAGCCAACCCTGTCGGAAGAAGCCGGCCAAGTGCTGACCAGCTCGTACGTGAAAATTCGGGACGACGTGCGCAAATCGACCCTTCAGTCGCTCGGTGAGGACGCACAAGCCACCATCCCCATCACGGTGCGCCAGCTCGAGGCCCTGGTCCGCATCTCCGAGAGCCTGGCAAAAATCCGGCTCGATTCGGAGGTTCGGATCGAGGACGTGAACGAGGCCCTGCGGCTGTTCCGGGTGTCGACCATGGCCGCTAACTCGGCTGACCAGGCCAACGGCGCCGGTGGAACGGGTAGCGGAAATCCCTTCCTAAACGGAGCGGGCGGGAACAACCGGGAGGAATTTGACCGTGCGCAGGGCTTTTTGCGGTGCCGGCTGGCCATCGGAAGCACGGTCAACAAGCAAAAACTGATCGAGGAAGGATCGGGGCAGGGATACGACTTCATGACCATGGTGCGTGTGCTTTCTGCTATGGCGCAGCGGGGTGAACTGCTGGAGMGAAACCAAGGCCGGCTCCTGAAGAGAATAAAATAGTCACTATTAATCAGGGCACTGCCAAGTCTATTGGAATCAGGGCACTGCCAAGTCTATTGGGAGCAATAAAAGAWCAGTTTTAGAAATTATTTGACTTACAGAATCTACCCTATTTCAACCATCTCAACAAGAGGCGAAGCTTTCAAACATTTGTAGACTGCATTCTGGCTCGTCTTCATCCTGTTGCGGACGACGAWCCGCAGGGTGGACAAACTCCGTGTGACAACCTCCCCGGTGGCGCAACTATAGAAGCCACAGGGACGTTTGCCAGTCCCTACCCTGACTTGCAGATAATAATTTGTCGGAAATTTGTCGGAAAATGAATTTTCTGTTTCGCTTGGTATGAGTAAATCGTTCGTAGTTTTGTTAATTTGAGATCCAAGGCGGAAAATCGGTAACAGCAGTATCTTCTTGAATTTTGATTGCCCGATTGCCCGATTGCCCGATCATCCCATTGGACTTCTTCGAATAAATTTCGAAATTATTTTACAAATGTACTCGTACGTGGTTATTGTACGTAGTGTATTCGTAGTCGTACCTATGACTAGTATTTCGTCAGATTTCAAAAAATTATGAAGCACGTTCTCTGTCCAGTCGTGTGAATACGTAGTGGGCCCATATTATTTATTGCTCGTACTGAGGGACGGATCACGGGTCGTATCGTACGTATCCGTCGAGGTAGCAGTTTTGCATCGAATTTGCACGTTCTTCAAATCCAACCATTGGATGACGATCTCTAGCGAACTTTTGACGCAAACGCGTATTGTACGGTTTGYAGGTACCATGTACGTACATTGCAATACTTCTTGCAGAAGTTCCGTCGAGTCTCGTCACACCAAAGCTGCGAAACATGATTTTTTTTGAAAAAACACGACAAGGAAACCATTCTCTTTCTCTTTTGCTTCAACAAGGCATCATCTCCGAAAGACACAGTACATCTTGACGAACAACTGCAGTGTCGTTCGAATACGCGTCACCCACCATACTCACCCAGAACTAATATATTTCAGCGACAAACCCAACGCGGCTTAGAAGCAGAACAGCAGCAAGCAATAGTAAGACAATGGCCAGCGGCGACAATTCAACCCTTTATGTTCTTTACGGATCCGCCACCGGCAACGCGGAGGGCATCAGCAAGGACCTGACGGCCGAACTCAACGAGAAAAAGGAAAGCCGCCTGCCGGCTCCCTTTTCGAAAGCTGTCTGCCTGGAACTCAACCAGTTCAAGAAGTGCATGAAGGTATGGGAGACAGCTCCGAGCAATCCCGGACAAAAGCACGGTGCCATTCTGGTGTCCAGCACCACCGGGAACGGCGACCCCCCGGAGAACGCAGGTCGGTTCACGCGATTCGTGAAGAAACAAAACAGGGACAAATCCAACCCGAAACCCTTTGAGCACGTTGCGTACGCCGTGCTGGCACTGGGAGATACCAACTACGACCAATTTTGCGAGACGGGAAAACTCATCGACCGAATGGTGGATTCGCTGGGAGGCACGCGTGCGAAGCCACTGGTTTGCGCCGACGAAGGAACCGGRTTGTTGGAAGAGACGGTGGATCCCTGGATGGAAACCATTGCGCAAGACCTGGCAAACGCGTGTCTGGGATTGCCCTCGTCGGCCGAGGCTTCCAGCAGCGAGGAGGAGAAGGTCGACACGAATAAAAGCGCCAACGACGAGACCCCATCGTCGGAAACAGCACCCGCTGCGGCAGATCCCACAACAGAATCGCCTTTGTCGGAAGCAGTTCCGATAACCCCGGCACCCGAAAAATCCCCTTCTCCCCTCTACATTCTCTATGCATCGGCAACCGGGAATTCCGAGGCGATCGCCAAGGACCTGGCGGCGACCTACGAAATGATCCTGAACAACCCTGACTCGAAAACCTATTTCCCGACGGTGGTATGCGCCGAACTGAACCAATTCAAAAAGGCCAAATGGGCAGAGGAAGTGTGGAACCAGCCCCCTGCACCCGGAAACGACAGCGTCAAGCACGGGATACTGATCGTGGCGTCTACCACCGGAAACGGCGATCCACCCGAAAACTCGGACAAGTTTCTCAGGTACCTGAAAAAATCGGCCCGGGCCGCCGCTAAGGATCCCACATCGCGCCCGTTCCAGCACGTGGCCTTTGCGGTGCTGGGGCTCGGAGACACGAACTACGACCAGTATTGCGAAAACGCGAAACTCTTGAACAAATACATGAGCGACCTGGGTGGCACCCAGATCAAGCCGCTGACATGCGCCGACGAAGGGACCGGACAGCTCGAAGAAGTTGTTGATCGCTGGACGTCAACTATCTTGATGGAGGTGACCGATGCCTGCCGCGGACAATCGAGTGTGGAAGCCCCCGCTCCGGCAACGAAGAAACCAGCGGTCGTTGCCAAGAAAGAACGAAAGGTGGACGTCGAAGAGGAAAAAAAAGCAGACGACTCTGACGTCATGGTTCAATCCTCCCCTTCCAATGCTCCGGGCGTCCTTATAATTCAATCGCTCCTCGGCGACGACATTCACAAAGCAACAAAATCGCTTCCAAAGCCGACCCTGCAATCGCACGTGAAGTCCGTGGAGTTTCTTTCGGAGAATGCCGAGACCGCAACGAGCGCTGCGACCGACGACGACGATCGGTCGGACGACGGATCCCGATACACACTCGAGCAACCCTACGAGTCTACCATCAGGAGTGCCAGGTACCTGACGGCAACATCCTCCGATGCGGCAAACGAAATCTGTGAGGGGAACGTGGTGGCGCGGGATGTTTTGGAGAGGAGGTTTCCGCTGCACATTGAGAATGATGTTTCCGAGGCCAGTCGCAACGGAAAACGCGTGATCGAACTGGAGCTCGCCATTCCCGACGATAATAGCTGGGAATACCAGCCGGGAGACTCGCTGGGGCTGGYTATCACCAATACCACCGAGTCCGTCGATTTCGTCCTCGGYATGCTGAAATCTCATCACGGGATTGTCCCCACTCAAAAAGTATCCATCGACTCTGGGGTCCCGCTGACCGTCGAAGAGGTGGTCAGAGAGAAGATTGATTTGTGCACGGTGCTAAAGACCCGCAAGGTCGTGCTTGCGCTTTCCCAGATTTGTACCGATCCCCAAGAACGGGCCGTGCTAGAACTGTTGTCCTCCAAGACGGAAAAAGGCGCTGAACTCTTGGAGACGTTTGTTCACGCCCAGCGCCGTTCCGTCGTGGATCTCTTGCTCGAATTTCCCTCGTGCCAGTGCATCACCCTCCAGASTCTGGTCAGCATTCTGCCACCCATCCCACCCCGATACTACTCGGTCAGTTCGAGTCCCCTCGACGACGCCAGGGGCAGCAGCCTGACTGTTGCGTTTTCGGTCGTCGATTACCTGACGCCCTCGCTAAGTGGCAGCGATGGCACTGAGCTCGGTGCCCGGCGCATCCACGGCCTCGCTACTAGTCACATTGAGGCGCTCTGCGCTCCGTTTTTGTCGTCGGTTTCGGGGGCCACGAACGAACCGGCCTGCGCCATGAAAATCTTTCCAAAACCTACCGAGGAATTCCGTCTGCCGGAGGATCTCGCCACCCCTCTCGTTCTGATCGGTCCCGGAACGGGCATCGCGCCATTTATGGGATTTCTGTCGCATCGCAAGGCGATGGTGGCGTCGGGTGCCGACGACGCAGCCGGTCTGGTGGAGGTCTTTTTCGGTTGCCGGCACAGTGACCACGACTACTTGTACCGAGAGGAACTCGAGACCTTTGAAAAGGACGGTGTCATTGGCCACATGAACGTGGCGTTTTCCAGGGATGGACCCAAGAAGGAATACGTCCAGGACATTATGCTCAGCGACGAAGAGTGCTCAAAACGCCTGGCCGATACCCTTCTGAACGCCAACGGTAGGGTTTACGTCTGCGGGGACGGGAACCACATGGGCCGCGACGTGCAATCGGCGTTTGCGAAGCTTCTCGGTCCGTACCTCGTCTCTTCCAACGAATCGCCGGAGGAATCGGGCAGGGCGTACGTGGAGAAGATGAAGGGCGAAGGACGATTTTTGTTGGACATCTGGAGCTAGAACATCTGGAGCTAGAATGATTGGTAATGCACCGTTATTTAGAATTTCCAGTCACAGCCTGTCGAATCTCTTTTACATATTTCTGGCAGAAAAACGTGTATGCCAATGATGATGATAGTTTCGAAAGAAACTTGAAAAGATTTCTAGACTTGTTGCCTCACTAGTATGTATGCACGAAAATCCCTGTGCACAGTGCGGGTCCGATCTCGTTCCTCTAGTACGATCTACATCCAATAAACTTCTTTTGCCCTACGGTATTATACGTCAAAATATTTTCCTTCCCTATTTTTAGATTCAGAACTTTCTGGATAAACCAAACGTCCTGCGAAAATCAGTGCACGATAGTCTACCATCTATTTCACACTTTTTAAAATTTCGATTGCTATACGAGTTCGTGATCTGGTGATCCCTTGTCGTTGATTGTGTGCCATTCCATGCCTGCTTTCTCTTTTTTAAGCGTGAGAATAATCTTATCCGGTTTTAGTTTGAATTTCGCATTCGATATCTTTGCCGTAAGTCTTCCAAACGACAACGTACGATCCTCTGTCCCCGTCGAATCGGTGCCGGAATAGTTCTTGATCAGTAACGAAAGAGATGATTCGTCCCAATCCAATTGGATATCTTCGWMTTTGCACTGTTCGCCAATTCCTTCCAAAGTGATATAAAGCTTGACCTGCTTTTCTTCGTTCAAGAATGCATACGATGTGATGTTGCTCTTGTGGTAGGCGAAGGATGATGCCTTTCCCGATTGTTCCAATAGTTTTGTTGGATCTTCTAGACTCAGTGCTTTCATGTCTTCTTTGGATAGTGATTTAGGCTCGGCCTTCCCGTCCCATTTTGGTCCCTTGGCCTTGTGCTTGTGTGCGAAGTAGTACGAATTTCTCCCCTTTGTGGCAATGTTGTCTTCGAGGGCCGATGCCTCTGTTTCATTCGGGCTCGCGTTGCTGTCTCCGGCGGTGCCATTGGCAACATCATCACTAGTAATAGGTTCCTCTCCGTCTGCCATCGTTGTCTTCACTAGAAAATCTGAGGTCAGGTGAAAGAGAGAGGTGGTCGTTCCAATAGTCCCTGGTGCGGTCACTGTTGATACCCTATGTGGAAATGGCGTTTGTTTGCATTTGACAGATGATCGAAGAAGAAATTTTTCGATGGTTAGAATGATGACGATGCGTTAAGCTAGTACTATTAYGCACGTAACAGTACGGTACTGTCGTGTGGTGCCGTGAGAAAAACTGAGATGTCGCGCAAAAACTACTGGCTAGACAAGAAAGTGAGTCGAGCTGGTCGTTTTCATAGAAAAGCAACTTTGTGAGCGACTACTTCAGTCAATGCCTGACATCGTTTTCCCTGATCGCTTTTACCGGTACAGTGATAGCCTCCGTATGTACCGTCACGTAGCAATACGTGGGAGACCAACCTCTCTCCTCTCGAACCGAAGGACTCCGTTAAACGTCGTCGGTTGTAGAGATGGAAAAGACACATGACCTTGAACTGACCATATAGTTCTAGACATTGATCTATTCAAGATAGCGAATAATGAAATCTCTTTACGCAGCATTCGTATCCGCTTTCGTCTCGCAAATAATGAAAAAGACCAGACCCCCTTGAGATCGCTCTCGTCGACGACAAAGATGTCTCTTGCCAATAGACCGACTAAGATGGACCCGCTCCACGCGGCAAGGAAAATATGGAAAGACAATTATCTATTCGAGACTGACATACACGCTATTATAAGATGCGGTGAGAATGGTGATGTTGAAAAGCCTCAATTCCACCTAGCCTATATGGCAATGAGAAACAGGGGGGAGATTCTACGCCTTATGCTTGAGGAATCCGGGTGTTCGTACGACTTTGAAATCATTGGATTCAAAAATTGGGAAGGGGGGGTGAAAGCTACAACTCCGCAGGGCAAATGCCCAATACTACGAAACTATGATGGCAACGGTAACGACCTCGGTCAGGAAGGGGCTATCACCCGATTCCTTGCCAAGGAATTAGGCTTTTCCGGGAGGAACTCTGCGGAGGAAGCGGAAGTAGACATGATCTACTCCTTCTGGTTCTCCACCATGAGAAACAACGGTATATCACACGATGGCGAACACTTCTCTGTTGCTTCCCTCCGAGATGCCGCTCCCACGAATCAGCGACCTCGGTACCAAGACGTCTTTCGGCTAAATACATTGTCAAAAGCAGAACGCAGTCTCATGGCACTGGGATACTTTGAGGAATTGCTCGAAGCGTCTGGGAGCGGATTCTTAGTCCCTGGTGGACTCACCTACGTTGACCTGGGATTGTTCTACATACTTTTCGAGCTAGCCGAGGAGGATAACGTTCCGAATTTTGCCGAAAAGTTCGGCTTTCCTAAACTCGGTGCCTTCTTGGATTCCATGCAAAATCGCCCAAGAATAAAGGATTACATCGAATCACCCGGGCGCATGCCAAGGTACCAGAGAGATACTGACGGCACGAGTCTCTATACGTATGTCGAGGGCAAAGGTTCGCCGCGTCGATAGAGAAACGCAGAGACGAGACAATATTTCAATCAAAAATGCCAACAATGTGCATGTGATAGACACCCAAGAAGACATAGGAAACGAGCATATTTTTTCGTGTCAACAGTCAACATCTAAAACACCACTTAGATATCCAATTGCTTATCTAGTAAAGTTCCTGTTGAACATGCCCTTTGTCTTGAAGTCTGTTGCGGAGTCCTAGTGGATCACCTCGCGTCCTGAGTTCCTTTCCAGTCGGATCTCAGAGCAGATCTCCATTTCGAGTTACACCCGGAAGGCCTAATGAATATCCTTTTCCTTGGCCCGTCTCAGCTCCAACAGTAAATCGATGACAAATATCCTAAGTCCCATTATAGTGTGAACGATGATGTTGCTACTGGTTATTCTGAAAGAATCTGTCGAAGGAGGGTGTGATGAAGGCTATTTCTTGGCAATGGGAGGTGAATACAAGTTCTGTGCCAACGTAGTTGAATGTGGATGCATACCCCATCTGAAGAATATCAAAATACGATTATTTTTAGATAATTAGCAAACAACTTGCCCATCAAAGTGTCATCAATGAACTCGAACAAAGTCGATCATTCGGAACTGCTTTTCTGCCATAACATTATATGAAACGCCATAACATTTGCGAAACATTGCGTCAAAAAAAGCCTTTTTTATCAGCATTGTGTCGAAGAAAGCCTCCTATTATTATATGTATCATGAATCGCGCGACTACTAGCAATGAAAACTACTGCTCAGTTCAAATGATGGAGCATCTTATTGTTTACATTCTTTACTTTTCATATTCAACATCCCGGGCTTTCGCTTCTTCTGATTCCTACAGCTCTGCAGCACGCTTGGTTCCCTTTGTAGTAGTAAAAAGACACTATCAATGTGCATGTTTTCTTCGGTCGCTGCACATAGCAACGCCAGAGTTGTGTCGAGGTCATTACCTCTCCGACTCTTAATGATAGCACCCTTGAGTATGCTCTCCACTTTTTTGCTACCAAACTTCATACAAGCCATTTGGTAGGGAGTATCCCCGTCGTTATTTTTGTGAAACAACCCTCCCATTTCCCTCGGAAAATTCTGTAATCCAACCTCGAGCACTGTTCGAAATCCATAAATTGAGTTGCCAGCAGAGAAATGCAACGGTAGCCACCCCTTGTCGGAAGGTTTGAACAAGGAGCCGGGATCCCAACTGGCCAGGTATCGGAATCGAGTTTCTGGGAAATTAGGTTCGCAACATAAGCAACTTATCAGATTGTAATGAATTATATCTTTTTTCAAGAAAAGACCCATCTGTCGAAGTCTTTTCAGTACCGAAAGACAGGTCTCGTTGACGAGTTGATCATGTTCCCTATTGTCCTTTTCGTAGTCGTTGCGAGCAGCGAGCTCCGTCAAAACACTCCATTCTCCGTTGACCAATCCTCCTCGTTCGTTCTCTTCACACTGGTTTAGCTCTATTGCCAATTTTGCTAAGAGAGGAATGAAGGCTGCAGCCTTTGAATTGAATTCCCTGTTACTGCTGCCACTTCTCAGCTGCCAGGTAATGGGATAAAAACCTCTCTTGGATGATAAAAGGTTCGGAAAAAACCTTATCGCAACTTCGACTTGTGCTTCCGAATCGCGGTCACTATTCAGACCTCTACTTGGATCGATGCCGTAATATTGATTGTATTTGAGCAAGTTGAGCACCTTGTTTTCAATTTTTATCACGAAGCTATCTGCGTCTTCTTCTTTCCACTCATCGATTGCTTCCTGAATCAAAGTGGGAAATTCCGACTGTCGTTTGATTATTGAAAATTTTTTCTGTGAATTCGAGGCCTCTTGCCGCTTTTCCTCTTTGACCATTTCAGTGGATGGGAATTCTCCAGATTCTTAGTGGGGATGCGCAAGTGAGTACAATTCTGAATAAAATACCAATGAAGAAGAATCTTTGAGACCCAAATCGTTTCAAGTTGCAACTTTTTTGCATACGAATGCTTTGGGAATTGGACGTATGATAGCCTGAATAATTTGATAGACGCACTCCCACCACTTAATGTATGGCATTGGATGTGTCGTTCAAAGTTTATTTGTTCCATTACGTTTCATCGAAATTTCCTTCGATTCGTAATATTTCTTGGCATGGTTTTGGAATACTGGTAGATAGCGATAGATGTTGACACTTCAAGCACGTTTGGTAGTATTGCCCAGTCGTGAAGTTGGGACGACGTGTCACTTTAGAAAAAGCGAAAACTAACGTTAGAAACATTTTTGTCAGTCCGTACATTACTTTACCTGCCGTACGAAGAAACTGTATCGACAGTTTGCAGCAAGTAGGAAACTAGCTCTACATCCCCATTCGGTACTTGTAGGCTACTTGTACTGTATGCCGTAGCCTCATAAGTTAAAAAGGTTATGAGCTTTACTGTATTTACTTCTATTTTGTACTGTAATTCGAAGTATTTCTTTTTTCAAAGGTTGTAAAGTACCATATCTTTACTAGGTATGACAGATATGAAGTACGTTTACTTAAAATTACGTAGACAACAATCCTCTTTGAACCGTTGTCAACCCTCTTGACCGAGCTTCAATAGTTTTCTGTCTGACGCAAGTCGGACTTTCAATTTTTTACATGGGGGTAACATACGATACCGTACGSTAGGTAGGGTACGGTATACGGTATCGTAGTGATCTTTTCCGAAGTTTTTCTTCGGATTCAATAACGAACCGTACCGGTAGTTTGGTCGTTATGGCAGACGATGGATACGACGATGATTATGTACTAGTTCTACGAACTACTATGCACCCACATCACTGATAGTGATGGTCTTTCCGATATTAACTCTTGCGAAGTTCGTACGAATTCATTTGTTGTACCATTCTTTTCATAAGTAAACATGAGATTCCATTCTTCAATTCTTTTGCTCCTAGTCGGACTCTCCGATGCTTGGGTTACACCGTTGACGAGCACCAACTCTCCGCTCCAGCGAAGTTCAGTGACGACGAGAACCGATCCGACTAGAGTTGCGTTTTCGTCCCCGCAACAATCCACTACGGATGAATATTCTGACAATGACATCACTGAAATCCCAATGTCGAGCGAAGCGAACACGATTGTGGGAGCGACGATGGCCGCTCTGGTCTGCTTTGCTGCTATGACTGCTTCTCCCGAGACAGCTTCGGCGGCGATGACAACAAATTCTGATGTTGCCTCTTCCTCCATCGTTACGGCAGGTGGATCGGTGAAGTCCGCTTTGTTTGCCTATGGACACTACATTTCTCTTTTAGGAGTTGTTTTCATACTCGCGACGGAACGCTGGACGCTTGAGAGTGGACCAAATCTCACGGATGAAGAAGAAGACAGATTAGCCATCGCAGATACATTGTACGGCGTCTTTGGTCTCCTTCTTGTATACACGGGTTACAACCGATTTTCCGATCCCACGTTGGGAAAAGGGATAGACTTCTACATACACGAACCCATTTTTTGGTTGAAAATTGCAATGCTGGGTGTACTCGGTGCGGCTAGTTTTTTCAATACCACCAAAATCATCCAGCGATCCGTCGGACGTTACACTGGAGATAAGACCGTAGAACCCATGTCGGAAGAATTGTGTAATCGAATGAAATCCATTTGTAACGCGGAATTGACTGGACTGTTATTTATTCCCATGGCGGCGACATTCATGGCACGTGGCATTGGTTACAACGAGTCGATTCCGTGGCAAGCTGAGGCTGGTGTTGCGGCGTTGATTTTCGCGGGATTGTCGTTCAAATACATCAAGGAGGCTCTTACTTTTGAATCGCGACTTGCCGAGACTACTTCTGCCAGCGAATAAAAATCTATTTTTTTTGTCAACGAAACATGCGTCCACTCTTGCATCGTAAGCAATGAGTGTGTTGAAAATATTGTCGTACACTAGAACTTGTTCCACATTTGTTTCGCGTCTTTCTGGAAAATATTTCAAATCGCGTGAACAGATACCCTGACGGCAGTGGATCATTCAAGAAATCATAGTAGTTGTATTGCATGAAATTACCCACACTATTGGATGAGGCGATCTCTTCCAATTCTCCAACTGTCAACTGTAGCTGCCATGATCCACAAGCCACGATGCCTACTCTTACGCACTTTAAAAAATGTAGTAGTCACCGACCAAGCTTGAAAACAATTATTTTGAAACAAGTGGACTTGTGTTCGGCCAGTGTCATTGTTGTGCACGTAGCAATACGTTGGTGATGATCATTCTAAAATAATGACTTCCTTTAAATAATTATATTGTTACCTGCAATATAGTATTATTCAACAGCGACAGCGGTGAATTTACTCCATGTTCTTTTTAACATAATCGATCAAACTGTACCCCTTTGTGGAAGGGTCAGATTTGCTCCAATCGGGGTCGATTTCATAAGTTGGAGCATCTGCGGGGTAGTTTCCGTCGGGAAAGCAAACGTCCATAGGCAAGGGAGGGTTGCGCATGAATTTAGACCCACCGGGCATGATGGGGTTGCGGTAATGATCCGGATGCGTGTAGTTCCAGAGTTTTTCTTCTCCCTCTCGCAACAACCGGGTCGCCTTTTCTGGTCGGCAGCCTCGTTCTTCGTCGAACTGAAATCTTATTTTGGTAGCCTCTTCGTTGAAAATATCCCGATCGATACACCAACTGCTCAGGAGCTTCAGTGAGGCTCGGTACAATCGTGCTACCTGTTATCGGTTCATTATCATTGTTATTGTTTCGTGCAATCATAGAACACAAGGATGGAAGAAAACAGGTTTGTTGACATTAGATTCAAAAAAGAAACAAGGGAACATTTATCTCTTCAACGTTTGTGCCCTTGCATGTTGCCGTTACTTGTATCAATCGCGAAGGCCGCCACAAATTTGTAAATGTATCCTGGAAAATTCATTGACGAACAACAAAGACGCTCGAACAGGCAACATACCTGTTGATTATGAGTTAATTCCGGTAGCCTTTGCTTGGCTTGATCGGATGCCATCTGAAAGGCACTGTTCAAGTTTTGTGGTCGTGGAAACGGAGGCATGTTGACTTCGGTAAAGGAGGGGATATCTTTTTAAACAACGAAATGAAATACCGCACCGTTGTGTAGACAACTCACAGGTCTACTCCTGGGTCAAATAGAAGTTAATACACTCAAAGTGTTGGTATGACAGCCTGTGGTAACGTACTGGGTCTGTTGGGCATCAGCTGTTGACGACGGGTACGAGTAACGGTGTTAGCTTTGTTTTTTAGTTGCGCTACACAACGATTATCTTGCGCTGCTAGCAGGGAGACTGAAACTATCATAGATATCTATCTTTTCTATTTATCATACATACATACATTCATAGTCTATGTTCGTGCACGCGATTCGCGCGTGTTGTTTACATTTTCTACTGCCGGTAGACAGACGAAATGACGTCTTTCATGACTGCTGATGCCCAAAAATCTGTTTTGCATTCCCCAACTTGCCGTCTGTGCCGTCCAAACGAAACACGACAATTGCAAGACGATAACAACGACGACGATGCCATGATCAGTCGTATCATAAAATATCCCTCTCGTCCCTCGAAACCGTTGACGCATACCATGACTTTTTTCAAGAAAGCAGCCATCCTATCTACCTTGTGCTCTTCGTCGGTTGCCTTCACCACACTCGGCATGAGCAAACAATCGGCAACAAGCTTGAAATCAGCGGTAGTCGACTTCAGCAAGTACGAAGGATTGGGAAATGATTTCATTCTGGTCGACGATCGGGACAAGGATGCTCCCAGTCTCTCACCAGAGCAATCGGAGAAGCTTTGCAACCGAAACTTTGGTATCGGTGGAGATGGTGTCATCTTTGCCCTCAAACCACCTTCCGACGATTACGATTTTTCCATGAGAATCTACAACTCGGACGGAAGCGAACCAGAGATGTGCGGGAACGGAATCCGATGCTTTGCGCAATTTTTGAAGGATCTCGGTGCCGATGCCGAATCCTACCAGGTCAACACCCTTGCGGGCCGTATTATTCCGGTCATGAACGACGATGGAACAATCACTGTGGACATGGGAGAACCCATCTTGAAGGCCGCAGATGTGCCCACAACACTAGCTGCCAACTTTGAGGATGATATCTCTGTCGTCGAGCAAGACCTCGAATGCAACGGGAAGAACTGGAAGGTTAGTGCTGTGAGCATGGGAAACCCCCACTGTATCATCTTTGTCGACGATCTGGAAAACGACATTGATTTTGAATCCGACGGTCCAGCCCTCGAGTCGTGCGAGGCCTTCCCCGCCAAGACAAACGTCGAGTTCGTACAGGTCATGTCGGACACGCACCTGAAAATGAAGGTTTGGGAACGTGGAGCGGGACCCACCCTAGCTTGCGGTACGGGTACATGTGCGTTGGTGATTGCCGCCATCCAGGCCGGGAAGATTCCCTCGGGCAATAAGGTACGTGTCACACTCCCCGGAGGCGACCTATTCATCGAATGGAATAAGGACACGGACAACAAGGTTTTCATGACCGGACCTGCTACGTACACCTTTTCGGGCAAGGCTGCATTGAAATAAGCGAGTGACATGAACGAAAACATAGCAACTATACAATAGAAAATATTATATGCATCTACTAGTATTTATTTTGTTGGCCCAATCCATAGGATTTCTATCAGATTCTAAGTGAGAGGAGAAAGGTGAAACAAGGATCATAATTACAGGTGCGTTTCACCATGTGAAAATCCGGCAATTGGTTCTTTCTCCATGAGGGGAGTTGGAGACATCTCTGAAGTGACGCTCAAATCCATGTCATTCGTTCCGATTGGCATTGAAAGCTTGCTGATGGAATCAGAATCTTCGTTAAGAGAAAACCACGAACGGTTCAGAGGGGAATTCAAGTTCAAGGGGGCGTGCAAATGCTCGGGGAGAGTGCCCATTGGGATATCGTTTGTTGGATCAGTACATTCTATGAACGTACACAGATGATTCGTCGGTAGTTCAGAATTTTTCGCTGTTGACTCTAACTCCACTGAACAAAATGCTTTTGCAATGGAATCCATTTTGGTCTTGAGGAGTTCTGGGTATACACTGGTAGCGGTCGTTCCATATGTGCAGGTGTCCCCTTCGCCATCATGCGATGGATTGGATGTTTCGCCTACAGCTGCCTTCAGTTTAGAAAAGTATTTTACAATCCCGCCCATAGGTTTCGAGATCATGCTTTCGCTCTCAGCGGTTCCTGCTTCGGGCAACGACATGAGCACAGTTTCATCCGAAAAAGGATTCATCATCCGGATGGATTTGGATTCTGAAGACATCCTATCGAGCATCTTGTTGAAGTCAGCCTGGGATTTATCCACTGTATCTATCAGATCATCATCGAAAGAGAGAAGCTCTGCGGTAGTGTTCAGAGCGTTTGAAGGGCTTTCGTTCGCTTTCTCAGCTACGATTTCTTCGGGTGGTGCTTGGACATCGGTTGTCAAATTGTTGTAATCATTTTCCAACGGAACGCATGGAACTTGCACCTCATTTTGGGAAGAGTTTCTTGGACTTGTTGGCGTACTTTCGGTCTTGTGTGCTTTGTTCGTCGCATAGCCATTCGGCAGCGGTTGTTTGCGAGTGCGTACTAACTTGGGGGGAGATGGGGGGATTGCCATTTCCTTGGCATCTTCGAACGCTTTCCAGTGCACTGATTTCTTCTTCGTGCCAATGGGAGCTTTTTTCTTCCCATTAGTGTCAACGTGTGGAAGGAAAGATGATGCAAAATATACATCGAACTGTTCACTACACGAATCATCGCTCTCTTTACTTGGAGACTCGCATGCTGTACTGTCGTCTATTGATGCACTTTCGTGGTGAATAAGCTAGTATTTTGATATTGAATTATAAGCAATGATGATGTCACGGTTAGTTGTGGCAAGGATACAACGAGGACAATAAGCCTTAAAGAGTAAACGTGATCACTTCGTGCGTTTCGACGTACCTTCTTCTCGTCGGAGCTGACGCCACCTTTCTTCCGAAAAAGACCCATCAGTCGCAATCGCAATCCAACTTTTTTGGTCACCCTTCCTCCATCGTTTCCTGTTCCCATTGAACGATAGGCTCCTTTTCCTGACATCTTGTTGGATAATAAATCTGACGGAAAGTTTTCCAATAGGCACGATTATAATCCTGCAATAAGTTGAAACAGATCGAAGTTATCTTGCGTTCTACAACGAGACAATGGTTGTGTTCCCGTATTACCTCGTTGGTTGCAGGTTTCTAATTTGTGACGATGCTTTGAATCAGTGAAATTTCATGCCGTGGGAATGGTAGCCGATAACGGGTTTGATGACAAAGAGGATCAAACAGAGTAAGATGGTAATGGAAAGCCGACATCAGCAATTGGACCGATGAAAAATGTATTGGCGGAGGTGATGGTGTACTACTCCCACCAATTTGAATTTGTTGAAAAGATCGAAACTCAGCGCGCGAAAAATTTCATGATTTCTCATGAAAAATTTCGGACAGAAAGTGAAAAAATGATGTCATCGTGTGATTTAACTTAAGTTTTGAGTTATCTGACGCGAGCAATTTGTCTCGTGCGAATAAAATAGATTATTTACTATGATAACAAAAACAAACCATCGGATGCAAGACCTGTATCTCCAAATTTTTCGATGCGATGAAGTACTCGCAACCTCTAAATACCTTAAACTCAGGAATAGGACTTAAGTAAGAGTTGCGTCACATTCTTTCTTACTATCGAACTGATGACGGTTGTATTCAGAAAGGATTTTTTCTTATTGGTCAAAAAAAAAGCAAAACAAAACGGGGCTTGATTTGGCGCGCTTCACTTAGCGGGATACTTTTCTCATCATTCAAGAAATATGTCGTCATCAGTCGTCATCAGTCGTCATCCCTAACGGGTTTAGTTGTGAAAGTTGAAAATTCCCAATTCCATAACCCAGATGCTCATAACCTATGACATGCAGTTGTGGGAAAGGGGAAAGCTGTATCTGAGATTTTATTGCTAGTACTAGTACTGGTAGTGGCACTACTAATCACTGTATGAGGTAGTAAAATCTATCCAAAGTGAGGACAGACGATGATATACCACCATACACGTATCAGTATCATTCCACCTTAGTATAAGAACAAGAACAACGTCACACAAACCGGATCTATG